>JAOVYW010073678.1:0-19599 GCA_025775045.1 Hiodon tergisus
TGTGTGTGTGCGCACGTGTGTGTGTGTGCGTGTGTGTGTGTGTGTGTGTGTGTGTGTGTGTGTGTGTGCGCGCACGTGTGTGTGTGTGTGTGTGTGTGCGCACATGTGTGTGTGCGTGTGTGCGTGTGTGCGTGTGTGTGTATGTGTGTGCGCACGTGTGTGTGTGCGTGTGTGTGTTAGAGACAGTGGGAGGTGTGCGGGTGGGACTTCTCATCAGCAGGCTGAAAAGGACAGGCCCGATGCACTGATTCATTTCTGTTCACAGCTATGCAGTTGGTAGGCAGAGAAGCCACAAGACAGGGGGCAAGGGGGCCACTGCCAGCTGCTGAGTGCAAAAGGGCAAGAGCTGTCGCCTGCTTGGGAATCCCTCTGACCCCAATGAGCTGTACTTGGAAGATCATTGTGGGGAATCACACGCGCACACCCTGAGGAGAAAAAGGTCTATGTCTAAAGGTCAAATGTTGGTGTTCTGAAATGTGCAATCAGCTAGTACAAGAAAAGAGAACTACTGTAGTTTTTTCTCCTAGTGGTACGTTACTGAAAAAAACGTTTACATTCAGCAGTCTTGCTTTCGGCGTGAGCAAGGAAAATGAAATAAACAAGGTGTGGTCAACCCTGAGAGCAAGACTGCCTAAACAGAAACAACTTGTATATTTCAGTTCGATATTACACACTTGAAGACGTGTGTTAATATAATGTAAAAGGTAAATGTGTGTCTTACCTAAGCTGTTCATGACTGAGTTTTGTACAGCTTACAGAATCTTTATTTACTTTGTGTAGACACACTGCACTATCCACACTTGCAAATATACACAGCTGCACTGCACATATTAGAGTGAAATTATTGCATTATTTACAAAACCCTTTTCAAAGGAAAAGGGAAAACTGAGCTGGCATCACCTTCAAACACTACATAAAAGGAACTGTGGAACATTTTCAAGTATTTACAAGAAAGTAAAGGGTGTCAAGGGGTCCTTCCTGATAAAGATTATGCAGACGTCTAGCTTACGAAATTCCAATGGAAAAAAGGGCCAGACAGATGCTCCTTATTTAAAAACTCCTTACCTAATTCATTTCCCTTGTGAAATACATGGAGGCGCTTTGCAGGTCTTTTCAACTGCTGCTCAGGACCAGACTGGAAGGCAAACATTTGAGAGAGGAAAAGTCAATGAGCAGGAGCGTTAGGCAGACAGAGCTCATTAGTTCTCACACATCGGTCTTTCACCTGTCGCAACACTGCCGTTTACACAGCACCCACGCTTTTAGCGTTCCCCCTGCAAAGGTATGGCATGCATATCTGTCAGATGTTTCAACAGAACTGCGTTGGAGAGTACAGTTCTATACATGATCACTCAATTAAAGGGTATTTATCATAAGTGTGCATCTGATGGACGGGTTTTACACACCGGTTTCACATACAGGAAGAGTCAGACTGTACAGTAAACAAAGGGTGAACATTTTGGTTGGGTTAGGGCCTTATTCCCTGAAAGGATCAGAATTCATGTGGGCAGAAAAGATATTTGTTTTCCACCTGATAATTTTTATGGACTTAATATGACCTGCTCTGCACACTGGTGTCCTCATTGTTTTCATTGTCCTGTTTCAAAAGTGTGTGCTGATTTATTTCTGAACTAAAGCGTGACTAAAAACAGTCATGTGCAATGCCACGGCTGGATTAGCACAATTTGGGCACCTGAGCGTGAATGCTATGTCGCCCCCCCCCCAACTCCCACCCCAAACAATGCGCGCGTGGAGCGGGACTGAACGAACCAATCCTGAAAAAACAACCCTCCGTTCTGTAAGCAGCCACAGAACAAGTGATTTGTTAACGAACATGTCCTCCCCCCACCCAAGTCGTGCTGAGGCTGCATACTTTGTTCTGTTTTGGAATTCAGACTCCCCTCTTTCAATGAACGCAGTCTGGAGTCTCTCGTCTATCTGGCCTCCGTGTGTGATGGACTGCCTCAGACTCGCTAACAGGAGAACGAGTGGTTGAACTTCCAGCCTCTGTATTGCTAATGTTAGCGTTGACCTCGGTCCGTCTTGTATCTTTAGCCTTTTCTTTGGTGAACCCGCTAAGGGTTCATTTGATCCATTATCATTTTCTTCCTTTAGATTTTATAGGTGAATAGCTTGTTAATATTTTATTCATGTTTTGCTCATCATAGCCCTAGGACATTTGTTTCTCCCCATTTCGCCATTAAACCCATCTATACTCACCATTAAACCAATCTTAACTGGTATGTTTTCCAGTAGATAATATTTACATGATCTTATTGGTTAGTAGCCAAGAGTGCTTAAACATTGACTGTAAACATTGGAGAGTTGTCTCATCATTAATATATTACAACGAAGAGAGTGTTGTTAAGGGTTCCCTGGCGGTCAGAGGCACTTGCTCCATTTGTCCGTTCAGTTGTACCGCAATTCAAAAGGATTAAAGGCTCAAACTCATTATTGTGGACTTGTGTATTTTTATGCCTTAATCAGACCCCTGACGTAAATTACTACCTACCAAAACACTCATATAATGACTGTACATGCTTGCTTCTTAGGCATTGGGGGCATTAGATATACCGGCTTCCCAAGTTAAAAAACAAAACATTAATTTGCCCTGCTTGCTGCCAAAGCTCTCCAGCTCCACAACCAAGAACGCAATCCTTAAACCATCATTGTGCTGCGTTCCTCCTCTGAGACTGCATTGTTGGCAAGATGAGATGTTATCCATATTAGGTAGAATCTGGAGGATTGTAAGAAACAAACGGAATGTTTAGCCGCCCATGTGTTATTATCCCTGGCTGCAGCATACATCAGCCACACAGTGCCATGTGTCTCAAGACAAGCGTGCCCACCTTCTCCATTAAAGGCCTATAGGAAAACCACAAGAGAAACAAATAGTGTGGCACTCATGTTGTGAAACATGTAGTTACCATGCTGATCATGGCACTGTCAATGTTTGGAAAACGAAACCACTGTTTTTATTTCATGGTTGGTAGTTTGAGCAAATGTGAGTCTATGAAGTTATTCATAATAATGAAAGAGTATATATGTAAGTATACATACCGTACATATATACAGGTATTTGTGTGTGTGTGTGTGTGATAGGAGGGAAAAAAAGAAATATTGCCAAGCCTGTTTCCATACACAACGCAGACTGACTGGTTTCAATTATTGCCAGCAAACCAAACTGTCTGGGAAAGTCAGAAGAAAGCCTTTCTGACTTTGAGCAAGCAAAGGGGAAAAATCCAGACAGCAACAAAAACATGCCAGCACCATGCTTCAGACGTAGCCTAGGACTTTAATTAATAATCTCGCCTCTCGGGGGCCCCACCCATGATCTCACAGAACACAAACAAACAAAATGTGTAAATAAATACACGATTCATGTTTCTCTGCTTTGGGAAAACTTGAAACATTGCGAAACATTTAGATATTTATGCATATTGGATCAATCATGCAGATCCACGTAAAAACGTCTTATATAGAGAATATAGAAGATTAGTTGAATTGAGTGGAATAAACCAAATCATAGCAACAGGTTAATAGTTTTTGGATTCAGTGTGTAGATCATATTAGTAACTAACAATTTCATTTAAACCCCCCAAATTTGTGTCAAATTCTTTTGCGCTTCTGTTCTAAATAGAGAAAATTAATAAATATTGATATTAAGTACACATTTAATTAACAAAGCAATAGTATGGTGTCAATAGCTGAAATGATGCTTTTCATGTTCAAAAGTGTATTTAATATTATTTGACTCTTGGAGTGAAATACAATTTTTTGAATGCACTGAACGCAATCATTTGTCTGTTCTAGATTGTCCAGACGAGTGGCAGATAAATCATTTTTCAGTTGTCTATAATATGTCATTAATATTAGTTTCTTATATTAACATTTACAATTTCAATGGATGGGGACTGTGCCATGCAAAATATCTACTCCGTAATCTACTCCAACCATGCAAAATATCTACTCCGTAATCTACTCCAACCATGCAAAATATGTAAACTGTATAAAGGGTTTTCCCCTCATTCTGTTCTATACGCCAGACCACCTCTTCACTGGGGTTGTCCCTGCACTCTGTAAGGGGCAGAGAAAGTGACCTTGAGAGGCCTTTTCTGAAGTGCACACCTTCTGCAGCTGCCAGCTGTGGCTGGAGCTGTATTCTGGCCCCCCAAGAGACCTGGTTGCAAAATGGAATTTAGACTTATCTGATTGGAGAGACTCCAACTCTGCCAAACCACTCTAGTGACTGACCTCCTCCCCCATCACTCATCCCGTAGGCTCTGGTTTCATTTAGCAATTGTGTGGGTGAGAGTGTGTGTGTGTGTGTGTGTGTGTGTGTGTGTGTGCGTGCGTTTTTGTGTGTGTGGGTGTGTGTGTATGCGTGTTTGTGTGCGTTTTTGTGTGTGTGGGTGAGTGGTAGGTCCATGCACATGTGCTTCAATCTGACCAACGGCTCTGAGAATCATGTTCAATTAATGTGAATCGCAAAGCCGAACCCCTGGGTTTTCTGTTATTGTCTCTCTGCAAGACTAAATACGATCAGGCAAACTACCACTGTGGGTAAAATAATCTTCACACGTAATATTTTAAAATTTTTCACCTTTATTAGTTTTGACCTTTTATCACTAAACGCATTGTCCTCTTCTTGTTTACTACTGAAGCTGCTGCAAAGGTCACAGATAACCACCTTGATATCTACATAGTTTAGGGTGTCAGGTGAGAGGGCAGGGGGCTAAGTTTAATCGCTGATTCCCATCATTAGCACATGAAAATTAAAAACTCGACCCGTGGCTGCAGCTCACAGGCCGAGAGACCCTTGCCCGCCTGAGATCACTTTCCTGAAATAGAAAACAACATTTACGTCTCAAATTTCACTTCAGGCTGCCACAGTTACCCACTGGCATAGGAGTGTGGTGGGGGTGGGGGCAGGGTTGGGTTAGGGTTGTGTGGTGGTGGGGGACTGGGGGGTTGGGGGGTGTTGGGTTAAGGGTGGGCCTAGGTAGCGGGTTTTATTCTGATTTTTTGTCATCACGGCAGAGAAGAATTTCAAAAAGAGGAAAACTGGGAGAATTTTACATTAGGGGAGATCTAATCGTTTGCAGGCTGAGACTATTTATGGTGGCAACAGTGTTTTAACAAGTGGTCTTTGTAGATTACCTTTTTTTCTTTTTCTTTTTCCTTTCGGGCATAGGAAATGTGTGGGAATGTTGACTTAGGCAAGATTGGACTCCGATAAATGAACGTTTAATTCCTGTGTTGACAACAGCCAGAGCAGCAGTCCAGGCCTGGCATAGTGGTTTGGAATAAGGCTGATGGATGATAAGGCTAGGGTCACAATGGAGAATTACATGGCTTCTGTAGTGCATTGTCTTCGCCTGTGACAGGATTTTAGTAGGCTTGGTACCAAGTGCAGACTTGCAAATGCTTGTAACACACATATGTATTTTCTCCATCAAAAATAAATGCTTTTCCATTGAAACTGCAAGTTTGTACAGTTTTAACTGAACTGATGTTTGCTTTAATTCAATTTTCTCTCTATTAAAATATGTTTTTAAATGTATTTATTTATGTATCTATATTTGATGGTATAGACATTAATATTCATATTCAGAATGCCATTCTTATTTTAAACTTTATCCCAATTTGATTACTAATGCACCAAAATAGCTCACCTGGGGGGGAAAAAAGCCCAAATACATTTATTTAAAATGGTAACTTATACATAGATAAACACCTTTCTAATTAGCAAAGAAAATCAGCCGATCGATGTAAGAAGTGAGAAGCACACACATTTTAGTTGTCTTAAGTGGTAAGGGTCACAAAACACGTGAAGGAAAAAACCATAGCGACAACCAACAAGACCATAGCTCTTCTTCCATCTCTGCTCACAGAGACAGGGCCTTAATACCGCTGGGTGCTCCCTGACAGGGCTCACCAACCGACATTATCACCCAGGGAACTGCCTTTGTCAAATCTCAGTGCACTGTCAGGTATTAGCACCTACTTTTAAGTTAATGCCTGATTACTGCATGGCTCTGCCCACCAGAAATGCAGAGATTAGAAGGTTTACATCTAACTGGCAGTACAAGACCGGACCGACTGCTCGATTTAAACCAAGGCTCAATACCTTCGCTGGGTCAGCTGAATTCCTGCTACAGGCAAGGGCAAAAAAAAAGAGAAAGAAAGTAAAACAGAGCTTGATAAAAGTAGAGTGAGATGTCTGGAGGAGGTAAAATTGTGGCTTACTTCTGGGAAGTGCAACTCAATTGAAGGGGGTGCAAACCAACAGTGCCTGGAGCAGAAACATATCTTGAGGCGCTTGCTACTACAATATTAGGATTTGAAATAACGTCAGTGAAATAACATACATTTATTCTAACATTTTATTCACCATTTCAAAAGGCAGTTTTTTTTATTTTAGGGAGATGTCTTTGCACATTACTCATTCAATCTCGTCTCACCTGAGGCACAAATAAGCTGATCATGAATTCGATTTTATGCTAATGTTTTTAACCTTGCGAGGGTAAAATCCTGCATTCCTGTGCGAGTCACAATGTCCCTATTACCTTCAGCTCTGCACAGATACGCTCCAGTGGCTTGTTCTTCCCTCTTTCTTAGTTAAAACCAGAACAAACTTCTCCACAACGGTGGGAGCGTAAAACACAAATACATAGGATTCACAGAGCACACCGGGCTGGAAACACCCCAGACACTCAGCGCGAGGAATGCACGCAGAGTAGAAAGCTGAGGAAGACAAAACAAACTGCGAACGATGTTTGGTGTGCAGAGTTTTTACTCTTCGCTTTATGGTGGAGGGGCAGGGGGGCGGGATGGGTGGTTGGGAGGAAGGAAGGCAGCACCACTGAAGGCAGGATAGACGAGAGACAGGAGGAAGCGTTCAGAGAATCACAAGCTTCCCGGGGCTTGAGTCCTCTATGGAACGGCCAACGTGGTTAAATGGAAGAAACCGCTGCTAGTTGGAAATTTCATGAATAATTAGGACTGCAAAGGCTTCATTTTATAACCATACATAAACTTATGGTATTTGGAGGTGAAAGGATTTTTATACTCAGGGTATCTCGTATAGATGACCTTCTAAGGAACAACATAGGGGCAAAACATTAAGATAATGTGTTTAATATTATGATTTGTTCTTTAATTTAAATAAATAAATAAATAAATAAATAGAATGCATTTCCCTATGGTTTTATTCATGTGGGATACCACGTATATTGTTAAATTGCCATTAAAATGTGTACATTACCATACCACGTATAATTAACAACACTCTTATATCAGTTCAGTGTGCTGTGCTGCTCCACTGAACACTAGGCAGGTCTGACCTGTTGCCCTTGTCCAATCTGCGATTTGTCCCTGGTCCAGGGGCCGTGCTTGTGGGGTCAGCCAGGCCCAGCTGTTCAGAAGTGATGGATTAAAATGCACAAATGGTGGCTGTAGAGGAGGAGGACAAGAACTAGAGGGGGCACCAGACATTCAAACCCCCCACTGTTCCTGTGCCCTCTCCAGATTTCTGACCAGACACTTAGGGGACTGATGAGAGAAACGGCATTCTTCGAACCGGGAGAGGTTAGACTCCTCGTTTTCAGGCGCATTAGCCGAGTAGATTTGCGCATATGTAGACATCCACCCTCCGAGACGTCGCAAGATGGTCTGCTCCTGGCATGGTGGTTCATCCATATCACCAGGTGCTTCAGGAGAACTGAGACAGGACATGTGAGCACCTCTTCACAAATACCCCCCTGCCAGAAAAAGGGCAATACCGCAGAGGGAAATATTTTATTTCAGCAACGGACTATTTGAATCTCCCTTACTCCAAAATCCTATATTTACTGGTAATTAACGGGTAAGTTCTTGGAGACAAGGGTGTGCAAAAAATTTTTTTTAAAAATTGTAGCCGTTTGACCGAAGTATGCTATCAAAAACATAAGCCCTGGGTAGCGATATCTTGCGACTTGTATCTTAAATTGAATTCATCATAATGTTAAATTTAGTTTCCCTAGAATGGCCTCCCACTCCATAGCCGCAACCTTTGTCCGTCTACATTAGTTCAGCTCCAAGTCAGAGATACCACGAGCATTAAGGAACAGCTCCTTCATTTTATCTCCTACAAGTCTCCTCAAGGATAGGACTGATGAATTGACACATTTAATCATTTGATCATTTCCCACTTTTTCTGTCTTTAAAACTTTTGTAACAGATTCCAGTCAGACATGGCAATCAGGTTTGCATATTGTTGACCGTGAAATTAAGTGGAGACAAGAACAAAACAATGTATTTAAAAACTCAATAGGGTTTTCACACAAGCTGTCTCGAATTTGTGCAGATATTAAATGAGAGAAAACAATTAGATCAATCTGTTGATATAGAATGCTTGAGTCCTTGATAATGTACGCATGTTTTCTGGAGAAACAAAAAGTACATCTATATTGCGACCAGAACCCATAAAGTGCAAGGAAAATGCCTTTAAAATTAATAATTTGTCTCCTTTGAAATGTCACACCTAAAAGTATCTGTTCACAATAGACTGGCTTTATTAAGAGAGAAAATACATGCCAATTACAACAATTGTTCAGACAGGGCAGAGCTATGGAACTGTAGAGTGCAGTCTCGGCTGGTTTTAACTGAGTGGATACAGTCACATGTGACCTGCATCCGTCTTTATAATGTAACTTTAGGCAAGGGCTCCTCTTTCGCCGACATTTGGGCGTGGATCCCCATTTCAGACACTTGGCCTACGTTCCTTTCTGGCCCCTCCCTCTGCACCCAGTCAATCCTGCAAAGAAAAGGCTGCAAGTTCAGCTATTATTAATCAGCTGTGTTTACAAAGCAACAAAACGCCAACTTCAGTCCTCTCAGCAAGAGGGCATATTTAAATTTCACAGTGAGATATATTATTGACTGTATATGTGCAGGATTCCCTGCTTCCAGTGCCTAAGATTAGATAGATTACCTCTTCGAAATCACAAATCTGTTAAAGAAATATGAAACCTAACTTTGCCACAGACTCAGTCTGGTTTGAATCATGGAAGCCACTGTTCTGACACAGTGCAGTTATGTACAATAAAGTGAAGACAGAGAGGAAACAGTGCCCTTGGTGCTCTTGTTGCTGCCCCCATTTTATTGCCCACTTCTTCAAACCCAGTTTACATGTATAGCACTACTTAACACTGGATTTTTACATTTTACTCATGTGGAAGACGCTCTTATCCAGAGCGACGTACTGTAGAGCAACAAGGTAAAACCAAAGACAAGTAAAGCAAAGTGAGATAGTTGACTTGGTAACAATTCCCTATTAATGAGTGTTTCGTAGATGTGCAGAATCAACCGCAAATGTCCACTCCTAATAAGTATAGGCACAAGTATTAGTGCTGGTTCACAGTCTGAGCAGTTTAGTCCATTGCCATACAAGGGGAATAAAATTACAAAATTACAAAACAAGGGGAATCAGTCTATACCAGAGTCAGTCCAGTGGTGAGGGGCGCTTTCGAACAATACAACTAAACATTTCATGGTTGATGCTCAGCAGATGCACCAAAGTGTCTACAAGGATACCAAACCAAGCTGTGTTACACTGTGCATTCAACACTTTAAGTTTGGCAGTCAAATTGTTTACAGTCCTATATTTCACTAAGATGCAAGCTCTCAGGTGGTGTTGTCACGCCTGTATTGACTTGGCTCGCAGAAGACAAAGGCTGATTGGTATCACAATGTATCATATTTCTACTGAAAACTAAATTATTTCTAAGCACTGTAATACGAGCAACCTAAACACTTCCATTTCAGATAGTGAAATCTATGAATCATTAATACGGCAATAAGGGCGTGCCAGATTCCTTAGAGAGGGGACCCCTATGTCTTAGTTTATTAATCAGTTAGTTCTGCCGAACTGAATGTTTGTCCTGTTTAGTTCTGCCAGGCTGTAAATGTAACCATGTAATTGCTATGCCAACCGTGAGTCATGGAGAACAGGGTTACACTTGAACGATCAGAGTGAGCTCTGAGTCAGAGCTGTACACCCGTGCTTGAGGGACCAATGTTATCACCAAAAAGCAGATTACCTTTACATTTCCCTGCATCAATTAATTATCCAAAGATGTAAGGTTCATCAGCAGATGTTAGGTTTATGAGAAGATCCACCTAGTGCCTTGTGCTGACATTTTTTTAAACTGAGAAAAGCCTCCTCCCTCCAAACAAAAGCTAAGATAAAAGCTTCCACAGGCTTACTCACATTACAGAGAATATCTAAGTATAAGCGGTTTGCATATTGTAAAAAATATTCCATGTTTATCCAAAAATCCACAGAATTCATGGCTGCCTAATGAATAAACCAAAGAAAGCAAAATCTGGGGAAAAGTGCTGAAGTGCTTACTTCTTTGTAGAATAAATTCCCGTGGGTAGACTTGGCATCCAAACGTGTGCAAGGTGATTTTAAAGTATGTAGTGAGTAAGATTCCCCTTCTTTCTGTGGTATGAGTCATGGCAACACATTGGCTATTGTGCGTCGATGCCAATTGTGGGTTCTGGAAATTTTGTGATTGTAGCGTCAATACTAATATCAGACCTTATGTTAAACTGTTATTTAAAATACTTCCTCAACCTCAGACTTTTATTTGCCGATATAAAATTTGTAGGAAAAGCAGCTTTTACACACAGAAGTCATTTATGTATACAGTATCCTTTAGGGAAAAGCAAAAGGTTCTTGGAGATAAAAGACAATTTACAGCAAACCTCAGACATCTGCTCTGCAGTTAATTTGATAGTAATTAATCCCAATTACAGAGTGAATAAATCTTAATTTTGAGCGGGAGTAACAATAATTTGTTGTTGGAATACTCTTGATAATCATTGGTTTAGTCAGTTTGCTAGCTAATGATTTAACTAAACCGTCTCTTGGTTTAAGGTTAGATACCAATACAAACATTAGCTATGTCGATCACTAGAAATAGCAAGCAAACTTCTCTTGTTATGTGTCAGTCCAAAGAAGTCTTGAACTCAGTCAAAAGAAGGATAGCAGGAAGCAAATGTAACATGACCAGGGCAAGGGTATAAAAACAACTCTATTTAAGAAATAACTTCTTTTTTTTTTCAGTTGGGTGGGGACAAAAAAAAAGAAGAACCCTCTAAGACATCGGTTCTGCTTCTCTACCTTTTCTTCTCTTCCTAACTGTGGTAGATTCTGACGTTTCCTGTAATACAATGTGTGTGACAATATAGCTTTTGAAAAGTAGGGAACAGAACATTCAGACAGAAGAGTTCATAAAACAGCTGGTCAGTCAGAACAAAACGTTTGTCTGCTCAATAAAGTCACTTGATTATGTTTTAACTTTTTACCTCAGCCAAGAATTGAACTGGAAAGCCTTTTATCCAGTGCTATATACATGTATGTGTGTGTGTATATATGTTTACTATAAACCAAGTCATATATATTAAATGCAGATGTCCTAGGTCCCATCTTTGCTATTATATATCATCTATATGGTGTATTGATGTAGATGAAATAGACGACAGCTATTATTTTGTTTAATAAAGCACATGTTTTTCTTGGTTCAACTCAGTCAAGAGTAAAAAAACTTTCTAATCACACCATACGGGAACTGCAAGCATTGGGAACCCTATGCCAACACTGTTATTTTGACAGTTTGACAAGGATCTTGTTTGGCTGATACCTAAATTCAAACAATTTGTACAAGTCTTAACTCCGCTCTGCTTTCATTTGGAAAGAAAACATGTCACTTCACTCTCTCGTTGCAATCTAATAAAACTGACATTTTTTTCGAGATCATGAAATACTTACTTATTTTTAATAAATAAA
Organism: Hiodon tergisus; assembly: GCA_025775045.1. Lineage (NCBI taxonomy): Eukaryota > Metazoa > Chordata > Actinopteri > Hiodontiformes > Hiodontidae > Hiodon > Hiodon tergisus. The sequence continues at coordinate 11,837 of JAOVYW010073678.1, forward strand.
ATATATCAAAGTAATTCTGTTAATATGTGCATTGCTGAACACCGTTAGCATTAGCGAGAAGCAAATCCTGAAATGTAAATGCAAAATACTTATTTTTTTGTATTGCTTTATTGATAATGAATACATTGTATAATCTTTGCTTACTAATAAAGTTATACAAAAAAAGACGTATTTCTGTGTGTCAGCCGTAATTAATATTCAGTAAGTCTATCTAAATGAATTGCTATTCCACAAGATCCATAATTTCAAAATATTATATTTAGAAGTTGCTGTTTCATATTACTTAAGAATGAAGTAGTATCGTCATATAGTGCCATTACACCAGTACAGTCCGGCCCAAATTACCGTAAAATACAAGTAAAATTGGACCTATAATAGACCCTGAAGAAAACCACCTGTCGTAAGTGTTTTGCATAAATTATTATTTTTATTGTGCCGGCGTGTGTCCCACCACATTCTCATAACACAATCTCAATAACACCTGTTAATTTCTTCAAGTTGACTGCAAGCCTAAGTCCAAGAGTTTCATCCACCATCCATTTCTCTGTCCTTCTTCCAAAATCCCTGGAACTCTTCCAAAGACAGCAGTCAAATGGCCAGGCATTGTAGGGCCTCCTTTTGTAGCCACTATGACGCACGCTCCGAAATCCAATGAGGGATTTCCTTGAAGCCTGCCAAGTGTTCCCCACAATGCGTTGCAACAACAGAAAAAAGTACTACGCCAGCAGAGCTATCAGAGTACAAACACAATATTGTACAGTGGACTGCCAAATACACCACACTGAACTATATTTAAATCAAATAAAAATCTTAGTTTACATCTATAAGAGCAATGGCACATGCCAAACCCCTTGCTCTTCTGTGGAAGGAAAATATAACTCCGGCATGAAAAGAGTGGTTCTTTTCCTTCTAGGTACACAACTCTGCTTATTCCATATTTTGGTTAGGGGAACACACGTTGTTCTTGGCAGATGGTCTTATCGTTTGAAGTCAGGCCGTGTCCAGGAAAACAACAAAACAGGACGCTTTAACGGCTTCTGGCCTTTCTTTCAGGGCCAGCATTAAAAGGCTCCCCGGGTGATTGTTAAACACCCTTTCAGTTCCCCGTTCTTAGCTGGTCCCTCCTTGGACAGCCACTTAGGAGAATCGAATAATGCTCAAGCATTGTTACTGTGAAACTGTGCTGCTGAACCGATGTTGTTTGAACAGTGGGAGTTGTGAATGCAGCAGATTGGGCTGGTTTTTCATTTTGAATCCATTTCAACAAATTTTCTGCACATAAATGTGCCTCCTGTGAAATACAGCTGACCATCAGTGAAGAAATTAAGCAGCACGGGGAAAGAGCAGGGAATCTGTTAAACACGTAGCAGATGTCCCCACTGGGATTTTTACAAAACAACCAGTTGCATAAAAAGAAATTGCATTTAAATACACCCACATTACATTGTGAATGTCTCCTCCAGTACCTGTTGATATATTTCCTGCAACAAATGAGATCATATCATGAATAAGTACTGTAACACAGGTGAGCAAACATGAACTGAAGCACTCTAAGCCCCCTGTAATGACAATTTCAGCAATGTTTTCTTCAGCGGTTGCTATTTAACTGAGCAAAAACAAACAGGGATCATAAGTTTGTAAGAAAGGAAATGCCCAGCCATTTTCTTTGAAGGCACCTGTGATTATAAACCAGGGTTCAAGGACCAGCTTAGATGACAGCTTTTTCAGAGACTTGTCAAGGAAAATAATAACTGTAACAACACTTGGATGACAGTTTCAATCGGAACCATCCCTACAAATAAAAATCACAGAAATGCCTAAATATGTCACTTTGATTTATTCAACTATTTCAACTATTTAGAATTAATTAGGTTGTATGGCCAAAGGCCAAACATTCCCATTGCCACACTTTTTTGTGTAGTGCGCAATCCTGTCAGATATCTGCCATAATTTTCCTGGCACAAAATTTAATTAAATTTTTCATTGCCATGAAACACTCGAGAACTGTGTAAAAATATTTGCATTGGACGGAAAAAATAGACAAGGGAGAACAATAAAGTGTCTCTTTGTTATTAGAACATCATCTCCAAAATACAAATGCATTATGAGGTTTTTTTGTTGTTGTTGTTGTTGGTGTGTCTACTGAAGCCTTCCTGGTAACCAAAGGACTCGACTGGCAGAGGGATGGTCACTGTAATAGTTCTGTCTGAGCAGACCACACAGCAGGTTACAAACCCGGAGGCAAAGATATGAGACCACAAGAACCTAGTCAAGTGAGAGCAGTTCTGGTTATAGCTTGATTGTTTTCTGTTCCTACAATAAAAAAACTGTGCAAGGTCTCCTTACCTAGACATGTGTAGTCATATGACTATGCTATGTTCCATTAAAAACTATTTTATATTAAAGAGGTAAACATCTCATCCATTTTTACATTAAAATATATTATTAATATATGGTTTTTTTTGCATTTCTGTCGCAAGCTTTTTTTGTCATTTTTGGGTTGCTTTGAGATAATCTTTAGTTTGTCAATCATTTAATTAGTTCTTGTTTAAACAGTATGATTTCGCTTTAGTTAATAGTTTATTTTTTTTTGGACAGCTTTTTTTCACGGCAGGTGTTCAAACATGGATTACAGAGGAAAAGACGTTTCCATGGCTTTGCTGCCAGGGGGCTAATCAGCCTGGTCACAGAGGTTGCTGAGGGAGCCACAGCAAAAGCACATCGATGGTCTTCCATTGCCACATAAAGGTGAGGAAAAGAGCTTTACCTGGGTGTGAGTGGGCTGAATGTTGTCAGGTTGTAGATTTAGCGCCCTGTTGTCTTGCAGGCAGGAGAAGGAGAGGGCCGACCGCAACCAAACAAGCCTGATGAGATCGGGAGGGGGTCAGAGTGAGAGAAGGCAAGCCGAGTGTAGTGCCCACTTTGTTTTTTATATTATGTTTCTAATCCTAAGTTTTTTAGCAGACTGGTGAGAGACAACCCTACAGCATGATGCTGCCACCACCATACTTAATTTTTGGGATGGTGTGACTTGATACATGTGCAGTGTTAGGTTTATGCCACACATAGCATTGTTGGCCAAAAAGCACTATCTTATCTCTACTCCACTCCTAGCCACTGAATTCTTTAGCTCCTTCAACATGATTGTTGGCCTTTCTATGGCTTCTCTCCCAAGCCTCCTTGTTCGAACACTGAGTTTTGAGGGAAGGCTTGTTCTTGGCAGTGCCTGGGTTGAGCAATGCCGTTCCCACTTTCTGATTATTGATCAAACTGAGCTCACTGGAATACTCAAACATTTGGTTATTAGTTTGTACCCTTTTCCTAATCTATGCATTTGTATTACTTTGTGGAGCTGTTTCCCTCCCCTAATGGAACTGACATTTCTTTGTTTGTCTGTCATTTGGTCAAAGTTGGAGTGAGATTTCAAGTATTTTTTAATTCTTTGTATTTGTTGAAATGTTGGAGAAAGTGCATCTCCATCTCCACCTCATCTTTCAAACAATGACATCATATTTGATTGTCTACTGGCAACCAAGACTTTTTGTATCCACCTTTCTCCATTGCAAGGGTGTGGTTCTAGTTCAGCCTCTAGTTTAGCATGTTATTATTGATTACATATGATGTTTTTTGTTTAGACGTAGCATGCAAGGACACATCTACTTTCTTTGAAATGGCACACCGTTTGTCAGCTTACTGATGTTTAGATCCCTGTTCCCAAGGAGGTGTTCTACATTCTGCTGAAGTAAACTATAGATAAATATAGATGCAAGTGGGATGTATTTTTAAAGTGCATGCTGATTTTTAACAGAAACACAACTCTGCTTCCATCTCTGTTTCTATACCTGGATTTCCAGAGAGATGGAAGGGGGGTGTTGGTACTGTAGAGATTCCGGGAGACAGCAGCTCTTCAGGCCCATTGTCCTGGAACGCAGTGACAGCATCCTCTGATGTCACCAGGCCACAGGTTAATTCTGCATCTCGCGCTCTTACGCCTTCACAGCCTGCCCATTTAACAAGACACACTGCCATTACCGTTCACTGGGACATAATTTTCAAACAAAATGTTATTCATCTGTCATTCTACTGCCGAAGCAATTTGTTACAACTGACTGTTTGAGATTTCTGATTTTGAGCAGAGTACGGAGGAGGACTCATAGGCATCCCTGTATCCAAGGTAACCCACTAACAAACCTGAAGATACTGGAGTTACCTGAAAAGACATTGGAGAGTGGCAATGAGCCAGGTTGGCCGTGGAGAATGGAACGGCACTGTATTGGGGTTCTGCCCTGCAACGGAAAGGAAAGTGCTGACTTCAGTTTCCATTGTGGTGTGGGTGGTGTAGACTTACCTGTTGCCAGGAGCGTACCATCTTGAAGAGGTGGCGAGCTGGAATTGAGCCCTCGGATGTGTACCATGCTGGGAAGGAAGGAAATTGCTGGCAACTGCAAGTATCTTGGCTGGATCACTATGATTATTACGTTTTTGTGTTCTGTCTGTTACGGCTCCTGTTAAACTTTCCAGTGGGGTTGGTGGGAGCTTATTAAAGTGAAGGCCTCAGGGTACAGCCTTTTTGGGAGAGTAAAAAACCAATTGTGCAGTGTAGTTCCAGTGTGGGTTTCACTGCTAAGCTGAAAGTGTGTTAAGTAATGTATATGGGGGTAGAACTGATCTTGCACGCTTACCTTTAGGGGATGCTTTGATTGGTAGGACAGGAAAATACCGATTTGAGTGAGTGTGTGTTCCTGAATTTTGGAAACCTTGTCCGCGGTCCTGCTTTGGGGTTCTAGGGGTGGCACATGGATTGGGTTAATCCCTATGGTAAAGCTATGACTGCAAGGTCTAGGAAAAAAAAAAAAACATTTGTCTCCTGTATTAAGCAATGAAGTCAAAGATTTTATTTTAGATAGTGGATTTAGCTGATGACAATCCTGTGGTCCGTAGTCCTGTGGATACAACTCCATTTGCTAATAAAGGGGTTCAAACAATACAAGGCCGATGCCGTCTACTGTCGGTCATTATCATCTACATAATAATCATAAATCTCTTCAATATCTCTCTCCAGTCTCCTTGAGCCCTGTGCGGAATAATGAAGAGTACTTAGCCACTACTGACCTTGACACGTCGGCCATTAACTCTCACCGCCACCTTATAAAGATCCCGGAGGCATCACAGATCCTATTACTCCTGCAGTGGGGTCAACAGTGGGGCGGTGGCAGTAAGGTACAGATATTGATTGTGAGCTCTGAGACACAGAGTCCACAAAACGGCCTCAACGTGTTATTAATCTCTGTGAAAGACAATAGCCTGTATTTGGCCCGTTGTTCTGATCTTGAATGCCGTACTGTAAGTATCTTAAGGTAATTATTTTCATTCTGCAGATTTCAAAAATCTAAATATTGGTTGATGTTAATGCAAGCCGCACCAAAACAACAAAGCTGTGGTTCCTGATCTGTGGAACATGACTGTGCAATTTGAGTTGCCAAGCATGACTTTACCATGTGCATAACTTTACTTTGTGTATAACTCTACTGTGCTGCACACTTTACTGATATTGAGCAATCTATCAGTCATTTAAATGCCTTATTTATAAAAAGGCCTAAAAAAAACACCTGGCTCGTTAAGTTATTATTTTGTTTCTATATTGAAAATTGCATTTGCAATTCATGAGTATATATTGAATTGCCTTATTAATTTAATGATCTCTCCAGTATGTAATACTTGTCAGGTAATTTTGCAGCTTTAAAAAAAAATCTTCTATTATCAACACTATTTTAAAACTTTCACTTCTTTTCTTAACTCATGGACCATGGAGCCTTCCTGGTTAATAAATAACATTACCTAGTAGTATAATACTGTCAAGTTAATGTTGCAATTTACCGTATTTAAAGCTGTTCGCACTGTTCTTCACAGCTTGTCCAATGTTACTGGTTCACATATAATTCCAAAATGAGCAAATTTCTCCAAATTAAACAAAATTATGATAGCACCTTACAATCCAAGCATACAGTCTCTCCCTGCCCTACAATAAAAAAAGGATCTACCTAAAATTCTCAACTGATTCCCCCCAACTTGAAAAATATATATTTGTCCAATTTTCTAGCTTTCTCTGTTTTGCACAAGGATATGGGGCGCCAAATGCAATATTTAGATGTGCAGCTTTTAAATTTATTTTTCTCCAGATTTAATAAATAACTCTTTTTAAATTCCCAGATTTAGAATATTTCTGGCATTTTAAACTCAATAAAATGGACTGTGATATTTATCTGCACACGTTGCAAAGTCGCATATAAACTGGAAAAGTATGTGTCCAGAAATGGTCAGGATTATATTTCTTAATTATATAAAATGATTGTCCACTGTATCCCCATACTGAAACACACACTGAAAAATAGTCATAGACATGACCTGCCCCCTCAACCCGTCCCACCCATGTGTCAGTGCTAGCCCCCATCCCCTAATGACAGTGAGAAGCATGAAACATCGGCTGCGTTGGCACTGAGGTAGGAGATACAGGGAATGAAAAGCGCAACTTTCTGACTTTAGTCGGTGTTTTACTGTAAATCAAGCAGTATCTCTCACAGTACCTTTATGTCTCCCGTTCGAAATGTAAAAACACACCATCAAAAAACGAAAAATTGATAATATAATATAATGACCATGCAGATGTAAAAAAAAAAAATTCTTAAAGAATATAGTGTCAAAAAGTCCACATTTAAGTCCATATTTTTGCATTCTGTTTGCTTTGACAAACAACAGTACCACAGTTTCCAGATTATATAAGCAGTCTGAGCTACACTTGTCTTACTGTAAGCACAATCAACCGTAAATTAAAACCACAAAGGGGCAGGGCCTGCCGAAAACCAGTTTAGGAATTACCAGGGGCCCATCTGTTTGCAACGCGATAGGCAGTTCGACCAAAAAGAGAACAGAAGGCCCTCTGCATTAATTTGTTAGATGCAGTAATTCAACCAGGTATCCCCCTGTCACAGTCTCTTTGTTCCAAAGGGACCATACAATTATATTTAATTGAGAGGTTTCTTAGTTTAGCTCACTTGTAAAGGAAACATTATCCCCGCAGCAACTGCAATTTCTAATATGTAACAGCTCTGTTTATTTAGTAAACGTATATCTAAAGGCTTTGCTTTTTTTTTTATCTAACAGTAAAGTCTGTTAAAAAGAGTATGTGTAAAAAGTGTGTATATTCAGTGGATAACAGGCTTCTGGGGCCCGTCTCTACTTTCAGCCACTGTGACGTATATGTTGGCTGGGGTCAGTCAGAGAAGGACGTCTGCGGCAGGCTTTAGCAGAGCCTGTTCTGGGAAGCAAGATTTGGCAGAAGAGAGTGCTTCCCATCAGTCATGTGACTGTGCTGCAGTGGGATCTCCCGGTGGTCACATGACATCTCAGGCAGGCGAGGGCCCTGAGCTCCTCAGAAACAGAAACGGAACACCCCTGCCGATTTCTCTCCTCCACCTCCTTTTTTTGTTCACTAAATAATTCAGGACAGGCCTGCGACAGACAATGGAAGGCAGTCTGAGTAATTGTGTTAGTTGTGTGCTCGGTAGGCGTTGAGCACCAAAAAAAAAAGTATTGAATAGTCTTCAGGAACATCCCTGGTTTCCTCTACTCCATGGTACTATTAGGTAGTTTTGGTGTTATATGTCAGTCTTGGCCCTGCTGAATTTGTAATTTCCAAGTGTCATTATTTACGGTAATCTGATCTGAGTTACTCTTGGTATTATTTCCTCTATGTTCTGGTCCCC
>JAOVYW010073679.1:0-11378 GCA_025775045.1 Hiodon tergisus
GTGTGTGTGGTGTGTGTGTGTGTGGTGTGTGTGTGTGTGTGTGTGCGTGTGTGTGGTGTGTGTGTGTGGTGTGTGTGTGCGTGTGTGTGTGTGTGGTGTTTGTGTGTGCGTGTGTGTGCGTGTGTGTGTGTGTGTGTGTGTGTGGTGTGTGTGTGGTGTGTGTGTGTGTGTGTCTCAGTTTCAAACTCACTCCACCCTTTCCAACCAGAAAAAACTAAATCAATCCATACGTCGTCTTACTTTTTCGCTTTTGCAGCCCGATAAATGTATGTTCGATGTGTCTCATTGTCGTTGTCCTCGCCTTCATTAGAATGGAGCGCTGTGTCCTTGGTCGTTTAAACAAATGACTTCACTTAGATTTTCCCCTCTCTTTCTCTGCCAATACATCAAAGCCAAAAGATCTTTCATACGCTGTGTGGTGGGGAAGAAAGTGACTGGAAGTTTTTGGAAGTGAACCTGACCCTGACCCCAGCCACATTCAGTCAGCTTTGTTTATACCTCTAGATTGAAAGAGATCGGTCTAATCTGTATGTTGTGGATAGGATAAGCCTCTATAATAGAGTTCGGTCTGACCTGTATGTTGTGGACGGGTTGACCCTCTTTGAAAGCAGCTGAAAATGCATTTAATGCTCGTTAGCAGAATGAAGTTAAAGCTGGATTAATAAGCTTTGCAGAAACCTGTTTATAAAACCCTTACAAGGACATTAAGGAGCTGGGAAATATGTGTTTCGTCAGCATCAGTTGTGTTGAAAGCCCATAGCTGGTATCTGTCATCACGCTACGCTTGCATTGGGTTTGCCATTAGTATTTAATTACTGCGGCTTGCAATGTGGGGTTGATGCTGGCTAACGCAGGAATAAATCTGAATCGGTAATGAGACTTGTTTCCCTTTCGTCATTTATGGACTCGAGTACTCTGCCTTTTACAAGCGAAAGCTGGTTTGCTTGTCCAGTTATGCTTCCAAGGGAAGGCTGGTGAGCATGTCCAGTTGCGCTTCCAAGGGAAGGCTGGTGAGCATGCCCAGTTGCGCTTCCAAGGGAAGGCTGGTGAGCATGCCCAGTTGCGCTTCCAAGGGAAGGCTGGTGAGCATTCCCAGTTGCGCTTCCAAGGGAAGGCTGGTGAGCATGCCCAGTTGCGCTTCCAAGGGAAGGCTGGTGAGCATGTCCAGTTGCGCTTCCAAGGGAAGGCTGGTGAGCATGCCCAGTTGCGCTTCCAGTCTCTCTTCCTTCAGTTTAACTGATAAGCAGTAAACGGCCATGTAAATCTGAAAATCTGAGAAAACATCCAAAAACCAAAAAATGATCTTAAAAAATATGCAAACCAGACATCCATGTGACATGTAGCTCCTGATGAAGCCTTACTGAAAAGTGTTTCCAGAACCCATTAGCCTGGTTTGTCTTTAAACGCTAGGAGACATTTGAATGCACCTAGTTCAGCTGGAGGAATTGCTTGACTGTCTCTGCTGTTAACCATATTGTCATTTTCAGTGACATTAATACCTCAAGCGTTGGCTTCTCTGACGCTTGATATTATGTGTATGTGTAATGGAGGACCTTGCCAGATGTTCTGAGTTATGTGTCTGGTATCTAAAACAACCTCACTGAGCTGTTAAACTGGGGTGAGCCATGCCCAGATTTGAATCACTCCACAGCCTGGCTTACTCATGAATAAAGCAGACAGTCTCTGCCATTTCAACAGTCTCCGCCACTGGTCTGGCCACTCCTGTCTCGTGAGCACCTACGGTACCCCGTTAAAGAGAGCTTCAGAATGAGCACCCTACGGGGACAGGACCTCTCCTGCCTCGTCCCCCTCTCTCCCCCTCTCTCCCCCCTGCCACTCTCTAACCTCCTGTCCCTCTCTACCTCCCCAGTGTCTGGTGGTCGGAGTCGCCTGCACCTGATTGACCTGGGCAGTTGTGAGAAGATCCTGAGCAAGAGTCGAGATGCTGGGGGCGGCCTGTGTTTGTCACTGACGGCCTTGGGCAACGTCATCCTCGCTCTGGCCAACGGTGCCAAGCACATACCTTACAGGTGAGCCCCGAACCTGTTTTTACGGCTAAGACACCGTGCCAAAGCGAAGGGGTGTATGTGTGTGCTTACCTGTGACAGTTTTATAGCTTGACTGGCACACCTTGGCTCCGCCTTTCCCTCAGTGCACACAGGTAAATAGCTGGAGTTTCCTAAAACTTGTTAAAGTCAGGGTAGGAGGAACACTCAGCAGCCATGAAATTCACTTATCGGTATGTTATTGATAGCATTTCGTCCAGGTAACGTGCTGTGCTGGGTGGAGGTTGGAAGACCGAGGGATGTGTGTGTGTTGTGAGGGTGTAAGTGGCAGTGGTGTGGAGTACAAACGGATTACTATGCTTTGGCTTAGCGTTGCGAACGTTTTGAGAATGTTACTTATGAGCTGCGGCGTAACCACAAGGTTACCGCCTTCACACAAATTACTGTTAGCCGGATTTCAGATGTCCGCACTGGAAGAAAGGTAAATGGCACGTAAATGATTTGTTTCGCCCTTCCGGTGTAACGTGGTGTAATCATGGTGGTCATGCAGGGACAGCAAGCTGACCATGCTGCTCAGGGAGTCGCTGGGGAACATCAACTGCCGGACCACCATGATCGCGCACATCTCGGACTCCCCGGCCAACTACAGTGATTCGCTCACCACCCTGCAGCTGGCTTCGCGCGTCCACCGCATGAGGAAGAAGAAGTCCAAGGTCAGTGGGGCGTCGAGGTCTCGCAGATCTGAGCCTGGATGTCTGTGCCTGAGCTTCTCCTTTCAGTGCCTGTCCATCTGCAGGTTCTACTTCTCACTTCTCTTCCTGGTTTGTGTTAGTGCAAAAGCACTCGGGCTAGCTTTTAATTGGCCGAATAGTTGGTACAGACATTGGGGAAGGTCCCTAGCGCAGAATACGCTCTGATCTATACAATGAATCTGGATTCCCGCTAATGAACGGTTGTTAGTGCTATAATTCAGAGTGAGTTTTTCTTGGTTCTCTACACCACGTAATCAATACTATTGCCTAAGGAACTGTGTAATGAATGCACTCAGATTAGGAAAATATACCTGCTGTGTAATTAGGCAGAATGACAGCATATATTTATATCTCATAGGTCTCAGACACATTTTAAATGCATAGCATGCATGCTGATAACACAGTATTGACATTAATTTCTGTCTTCCCATTGGGGTGCACTTTTAACCTTTAAGCATATTGACCTGCTTTGAAGGAATTGATGTTTGAAACCCTATTGATTGTGCTCTGTGTTCGAGTTGGTCATTAAATAATTCATTGAACACAGACAAAGCTCCCGACCATGAAAGGACTAAAAGGGTTAAAACAGAAAGGGAATAAAAGAGAATGAAGAATGCAAGCAAGCCATCTGTTCTAATATTTCTCCTTTTGATTAGTTATATTTCTTAACATTTCTTTCTTACCTGTTTGCAGTATGCGTCAAGCTCTTCAGGTGGTGATAGCTCCTGTGAAGAGGGCAGAATTCATCGGCCTCCCCATATCAGACCCTTCCACCCTCGCACCGTAGCCCTGGACCCTGACCTGCCCGCTCTGGTCAGTGACCCTGACTACTCCTCCAGCAGCGAGCAGTCCTGCGACACGGTCATCTACGTGGGTCCCAGTGGAGCCGCCATTTCAGACCGCGAGCTCAGCGACAACGAGGGCCCGCCCGCCTTCGTCCCCATCATTCCCTCGCTGAACCGGAGGCGCCCCAAGGAGGGCCCCGTGGATCGGGACCTCTTCAAGTGCAACACTTTCGCTGAGCTGCAGGAGCGGCTGGAGTGCATCGACGGCAGTGAGGAGCCCACCGCCTTCCTGGGGGAGGGCAAGGGCTTGCCGGCTGGCTGCAGGGCGGACAGCGGGGCCTCCAGAGCCAAAGATGGTGTGACTGTTTCCCCAAGGACTCCTGCCAAAGCCCCCCACCAAGAGAGTGCATCCCATGGACAGCCACCGCACTGCACGCCCAGCAGCACCCCCTTCAGGCCCAAGCCAGAATATTGGAAGTGCCCTGGTGCCGCCTCAGAGAACTTCAGCCGCACGAGTGCGGATGGGGAGAAGGTGCTAGTGTCTGAAGGGCAGGACGGGGAGAAGGTGCCAACGGCCGAAGCTGTGCTGAAACGCGACAGCATGGCGTTGCAGGACTCTGAGCTGGTGGTGAGGGAGAAGGTTCTAGTGACTGAAGGGCAAGCCGCTGCACTGAAACACGACAGCATGGCGTTGCAGGACTCTGAGCCGGTGGTGAGGGAGAAGGTCTACTTCAACAAGAGGCCATTGCCCAAGCCTGCGCCCCCTCCTCCCCAGCAGATGGAGCCCCGGAGACTGTACCCCGAGTCAGATGGAAGCTCTGCCACCCGGATGCCTCCTGTCGGGATGAGCCACCAAGCCCTGAAACGGGGGGAGCTCGGGAGTTCCCCAGTCCTTAGCAGAACCAATCTCATGAGCAGGACCCCCCTGGAGGTGAGTCACCTGCGCTCCACCCTAAGGGGGAGGTGCTTTGACAGGGACATCCTCAGAACCACTGTGACCCTGCAGCAGCCTGTGGAACTCAATGGGGAGGACGAGCTGGTGTTCACGGTGGTGGAGGAGCTGTCCATTGGCAGCATCATAGACAACGGGCGGCCCTCCAGCATCATCAGCTTCAACAGTGACTGCTCCCTGCAGGCGCTGGCCTCCGGCTCCCGGCCTGTCAGCATCATCAGTAGCATCAACGACGAATTTGACGCCTACACCTCCCAGGTGGGCGTGGCTGGAGTGCAGGTGGAAAAGGTTCCCCCTCCGCAGGAAGAGGCCTTTGGTTACCCTGTGAGCAGATGCTCCTCAGTTGGCTCCTGGCTCAGTGAGGTGAACACGGGCACGCTGGGGAGTGAAAGTGACCGCTCTGTCGACAGGTTCCTGCCACAGACTAAGACCGTCTGTTCCGAGGGAACTTTCTATCTTGACTCCATAGGCGTGTTCCACAAGGAGGAATTTTCCCCACAGGACACCAAGAGCTCCTTGAACGACAGTGGCTTTTGCTTCTCGGAGCTAGACAGTGACAGTGCCATGTCTAGCAAGCTCTCCCTGTGCACGGCTAAATGCCCATCCTCCCCGGAGTCCACCAAAGCATCTGCCAGAAGCTCCAAAGCCACGAAAGCCACTTTCCAGCCCTCGCAGCTTCCTCACAATGTTCACTCCAGTCTTCCCAGGAAAATGAAACCTACCTCATCTGTTGCCCCGAGCCGTGATCTGCAGAGACAGGAGGGCAGGCTAGATGATCCCTGGTACCGCATTGACAGCCACTCGGAGTCTCGTGCAACAGACTCCTCTGGGAAGCTCTCCAGGAGCAGCGCCAGTGCTATACCTTCCCGGAAGCCAGGCGTGAACAGCAATAGTGTACCCCGACCGCCCAAAGTGCCGGCGCCTGCCTCGTCCCACCGAGTGGTGGATGGCTGCGAGAAGTCCGGCAGCAAGAAAGCCGAGGCGCCCAGCAAAATGCCGCAGCTCAGGCGGGGGGCGACCACGCTTGGCACGGTCCCGGTCATCCATGGTTCCTCCGATTACCGGGGAAACCAAGAGAGCATGACTGGAGCGGTTAGCTTGAAGTTTTCATCTCTAGGGAAAAAGACGAGTGGGCAGAAAGGTAGCATGCTTCCAAGGCCAGGCGGCACCTCGCCTCCTGCCCCACCGGTCCGCAAGTCCAGCTTAGATCAGAAGAATCGGATTTTGCCATCCCCAAGTGCCTTAAGGTCTGCTGGCATCGAGGTAGGGAGGTCCTCAGCACCCAGGGCCGCAACATCCGAGGACGAGCTAGAGGCGCGGCTCAGAGGTGACTCTGGTAGTCACAAAACGTCCAGCTTAAAGTCCGACAACAGCTCCACCAAAACCTCTAGCCTCAAGACCAGAGGCCCCAAGGGAGACAGTGGACAGTGCTATGGCAGCCAGACCTCCTTGGAGAGATGCGACAGCTTGACTTCAGTGGGATCTAAACCTGTACTGTGCCGAGAGAACAGTGGTACCAGTTTAGGGAGTAATGGCAAGTCCAGCAGGTCAGGGTCAAGGCTTGGAGCACCTACCTCTGCTTCAACCCCAACTGCTACCTCTCCACCTCCCTGCATTGCCTCAGGAATGGCGGGGAAAACGGGGCTGCTTAAAAGCAGCATCAACCCCAGGGCCATCGGCGTCAATGGAAGCAAGGCCCGCACGTTGTCTGCCAGCAACTCTAAGGCTCTCAGCTCCTCTACCAAATCTCTTGCAGCTCCAGCTGCACGTTGCGCTAATCTACCTCCCACGGGCAAGACAGGTCCTCGCTCTGTGACCGGGGTCAACGGCAAGCCTGGGAGGGGCACCATCATGGGCACAAAGCAGGCGATACGGGCCGCTAACAGCCGTGTGAGTGAACTGGCGTCTGGAGGCTCCGGGAAGCACTTCCGGGTATCCGGGGACTCTGACAGCGGCAACGACAGCGGGGTGAACCTGGGCGATGACAGGTCCCCCATACCCGCGTTGCCCTCGCCCTACAGCAAGATCACGGCCCCGCGCAGGCCGCAGCGCTACAGCAGTGGGCATGGCAGTGACAACAGCAGCGTCCTGAGCGGGGAGCTCCCACCAGCTATGGGCAGAACCGCACTCTTTTACCACAGCGGGGGCAGCAGTGGCTACGAAAGCATGATCCGCGACAGCGAGGCCACTGGCAGCGCCTCCTCAGCACACGACTCTCTGAGCGAGAGTGGGATGTCGTCCTCGGGCCGCACCAGGATGTCCAAGTCCCCCAAGAAGAGGTCTAACGGTGAGGAGTCACTCTGTACATCTCTCTCAGGCAGCTATTGCATTTTCCCACCAATGTTTTCTGAGAGGTCAGGAGCACAAAGTCGTGTTAGTATGGCTTAGGGTTAAGGTTAGGTATGTTGGTATGCAGTGCAGAGACATGAGTGCAAGATCGCTCATGCCTCTGTATATATAACTCACTCTACGAGTTAAAAGTATCTTCCACCGAAACCCGAAGCCTCAACTTGAACGACCTGATATGTGGTGTTTTAAGTCAGATAACACCCCCGATGTTTAGTTATGGAGGCTATAACCCAAACTGGCTTTACTGCCTACCCATAAACCTTGGTGATTTAGAAGTCACCGAGCAACGGTTGTAAATACGCAGTGATTGCCTTTGGAGGAGTGGTCCTAGTGAGTGTTTGTTAGTCGGGGGTTGAGCAGTGGTTTTAGTGGGTAATGAAAGGTGGCTCGTTGTTGCCTCTGGAGAAGGGTTTGTCTGACATGCTGATGCTTTGACTAACGCTGAAGGGGCGCATTTAGTGAAAGAAGTTGACACAGTCAAATGTAAAATTGCCAAAATCCAATCAAATGGTGTTATCAGCCTGACTGGAAGGGTCAGCTTTTGTGCTGATGGGACTCCTGCCCTTTCATTTGGGTGTTATTCCACTCATCTTCTGTGGGCTGATCATGCACATGTGCACACGGAACTTGGCCCCATTAGCGCAGCGGCGCAATGTAGCGATTTATGGAGTGAGGAACATGTCAATCTTCACATGTCATTTTGTATTGCGGTGAGCGTTAAACACAAATGGAGTCCTTGCTTATTTTTTGATCAGTGTAATATGATCTCCTATTACCCACACAAGTGCATATTGTGTAGGATTCATGTGTGGTACAGAATAGATTTGTATTGAATTTCCCAGCCGTGGAATGTCATTCATTCACACATTTCTGCTGCCGAAACTCCGTCGACGGCACTCAGATTAATATCTGCTTTAGGTGAAATGGTTGGTGGCATGCACAGTGTAACATCTAATCTACACCTGGTGCTGGAGGACTATCTGTCACCTCGTGCATGTTAGCTGTGGTTGCTGAATGCTCCAGAATATCCCACTGTCTGCGCATCACAGCCCCTGACCGGCTCTGTTCCTGCTCCAGGCCTCCAGCGGCGCCGACTGATCCCCGCCCCCCTGCCGGACAGTGCGTCCCTGGGGAGGAAGCCTACTTCCGCTGGCCAGTGGGTGGACTTGCCTCCCATGCCCGGGACTCTGAAGGAGCCATTTGAGATCAAGGTGTACGAGATTGATGACGTGGAGCGGCTACAGCGCCGGCGACAGGAGGATGTGGCCAAGGTGAGCAATGGGGGGAGGTTGGGGGGGTGGGGTCTGCTCCAGCCATTTGGGGGAGCTCTCTTGGGTGGTCTAAATTTATTTCCAACCACCATCCATTGGAATGCTTCCGCAATCATTTCCTTGAACCATGTATAATCTCTACTGTTTAATCAGTCTTCATTTTACTGCAATAAGCTTAGTAGAGTTGATCCCATCTAAGGTTCATGACAGATGTGCAGTTCATTACTAAGGTTCATGACAGATACGTAGTTCATTAAGAAGGTTCATGACAGATATGTAGTTCATTGCTGGATACGCGACCAATGTCCCCTGCTTGGTGAGCTTCCCTGGGTATGCAGAGTGTCATGACATTGAGGAAGCACACCCTTTCATCAAACGTGGTTATTATTAAGGGTGAGAAGAGTGTCTGTCCCGGTCATTTGACCTTCCATCAGCGTGCGCTTAAAGACTCAGACCGCGCCCTACGTGGTCGCGCGCAGGGGCTTGGCAGGGAGGGGTTATCACGAGAACCATTACTGTCTGTGGTTAATTGGTTTAGATATGAATGATGGGTGGGGCTGGGCCACTTGGTGCGGGTGGGAAAAGAGGAGATTGGGGGTAGTGGAGGGGCATGATGAATGGAGCTTCATCCTCCCTTTCGAGCGGGTTGATCGCCCTTTATGGCCCTCTCTGCTTCCATGGGTCATTAACTTGTCCCACACGTTGGAGCCAGCCAGACGGAGGTTTGTTGAAGGGAGGTATTAAATCAGCTGGATGTAGGTTTGATTTAGTTTCAATTAGGAAAAGATGATCTTCAGTTTGTCTCCGGAAACCACAGTGACCGAATCACACATGATGGAAAGTTTTTCCTGCTGCTAACTCAATGTTTCTTATCCAGTGGGATTGTGTGTGTGTGTGTGTGTGTCTGTAAGAGTGTGTGTGTGTGATTCTGTGTATGTATGAGTGTGTGTCTGTGGGTGTCTGTGTGTACGTGTGAGTGTACATTTGTGTGAGTGTGTGTCTGTTTGTATGTGTGAGTATACATTTGTATGAGTGTGTGTGTGTGGGGGTGTGTGTGTTGTAAAGAAGTCGTGACTCTATGCTAATTCCACGTTGTTCTTATGTTTTGTTTACAGTTACCGTTTCAGGATGTTGGGAAGGTGCGTTGAGTGGAGCGGCTCGGGCTGGGTTGTGTGGGTGTCTGCTGAAATAGATGTTTACAGTTTAGATCGAGGGTAGACGGCAATATACATAATTCATTGTGTTAAGGGAGAGTTATTACAATGCAAAATGTAAAAAGAGTCCAGACTTCTCACATCACAGTAATACTCCACTACAATAGCAGGAAAAAGCTCCAGACATCAGTAGTGTATTTGTGTATCCTGCTTTCTTCTGCAGGAACATACATGCCACATTCAGACATAGGGGTAGAAAACTCTACCCTCTCCTCACTTGTGTATTTATTTGCATTGCTTAGGCTAAAAGTTCTCTCCCAGATAGAAATGGCTGGGGGGATTATGGAAATGCTAATTTTATTGTGAGTCCAGCACCAATTAATCAGTTGAGTGAAAAGAGCCAAGTGTTTTGAATGCACTTAGCCTAGCCCACGTGAAAGGGATCCTGCAGCGTCCCCTTAGACTGGCCATATCCGGCCAGCGGGGATTGTGCGGTAGCTCGTGGCTCATGTAGCTCATGCCTCCTGCAGGGACTGCTGTACTTTAACACCAAGCTGAAGCTGCTGGAGGGTAGGCAGCAGAGAGCCCTGGAGTTGCGGGCCAAGCACGCCGCTCTGAAGGAGGAGCTGGAGGACACCAAGCGCAGGCTGATGATGGACCCCAGCAAGTGGGCCGGAGAGTGTGAGTACTGGGTCGGGACAGGGGCCGCGGGCCGCTGAGAGGTTAACAGTGCACCCGTGACGGCTGCTTCAGCGGTTGTGGAGGGCGCTTTGTGGAGCACGCCCCGGTTGAAGGAAACGCAGGGTTCCCTAAAATCTCGAAACGGATTTTAAACACAAATGCGTTTTGTTGTTCCAGGATTGACATCTCGATCAACCAATCGTCCCACGAGTTTAATGGTATCAGTAGCTAGCTTCCTTTAGAACCTTACATAGCCGTGAGATAACACTGGCGGCTGAAATAAGGAATTAGCTGAAGGTTTCTGGCGAGGGTGATTTGAATATCAATACCACACGATAGTTTAAGAAACTTAAATCTGTCATTTTTATGTGGAAATTATGTCATGGTATTAAATATGATGAATAGAATATTAAAATAGCATCATGTTAAAATATGTGAGTTGTATTTTTACGACACACACACAAGCACTATAAATCGTTAAGCGTTTGCTGACTGGCAAAGGGAGATGTTTATGTTATGATAACGAAACACTCCAGAAAGGCTAGCAACAGAGCAAATTCAGATCTTACGTTGATTAACATCGTATTCTAGCAGCTAATTGGCATTTGAATGAAAATGCAACCGAAATGGCTTTAACCTCTGCTTCCGTCAGGAAGTCTGGATTCAGGGAAGAGAATGGCACTTGGAAAACATAGAATTGGACCTTGAAAATGATGGAATGTTAATGATAATCTGAAACGGAGACATCTCTGTGTTTTGTACTTAGCCTTCCTGCGACCGCAGCATCACAGCAGTTCCAGCACATGTTACTGTTGATGGTCAACGGCAGATTAAGTCAGTTAATTGACATCTTTGTAAGTGTAGAACCCCAGGGCGGGCATCATGGTCCACTCCACAGACACAAAGACGAACAAGTGGATGTGGTCGTCCGGTCGTGCGGTCGTGAATGATAAAATGTCCAAACAAAGAGGCTACTTAGTCAAGCGGCGTAGAGAGGCTGCAGGCAGTTCCAGAGATCTCACCCTTTCAGTTAGGCTATTTCTGACTGCTTCACGTTTTCCTCAACGGGACCGCGGGACTTCAGCTCAATTTTGTGAAATATAAACGACCCTGCTCGTTTTTTCTCCCAGACAGAAATTCACATCTGAAACGTTTTGTAATGGTTTCCCTTCCCTTAAGAGACAGTCACTGGCTTACCATTCTGAAAGATAAGCCACCTTTTCAGACTGACTGACATGTTCACATCTGCGGTACTAATTCCATGAATCGATGGAAAAAGACCGGATTAGTAGAGTCTGCAGTTTTGTTTTACTGTTTACTATTTTTTCATTTTTTATTTATTTCAGAGATGAATAAGTATTGAATAGTTCTTAAAATGCCACAGAGTTTTCTCATGATGCTTGTTCTCCCACTCCCCTTCTCCAGTTG
>JAOVYW010073680.1:2500-19599 GCA_025775045.1 Hiodon tergisus
AAACACTCTTTTGCGGGAAAGGGGCCTGGCAAAATGGAACGCCATCTGTTATCATTCCAAAACTGTCTTATTAAAACTCAAAAATCAAACACATGCCATTTTGAGGACCATACGAACAATAAACAACAGACGAAATAAAATGACGGCCGTCTCCTCTTCTTTCCCTGTGCTTTTCTCTGACATTGGAGGCCTTTAAAAAACAAGGAATGCGGATAACTTCCCTAGCTGAGGACCTTTTTATTATCACACATAATTATCATAGTATGAGAAAAAGCTCAGTTCTCCAGTCACAGCTATGGCTATGATGTGCAATCTAGAAGCAGTTTTGGAATATATTCATCCTATATCTTTCATGTGTATTTTTCACTCGGTATATAATTATGATGACATGGCAGCGGATATTTGAATCTTGACATTTATGGTGAGTTTCCATGGATAATATGTTTAGCAAGATAAAATGTCATGAACACGACACATTATATTTCATCCCCGTTCCTTGTGAAGGGGATTTGATCACACAAACAATAAACCCTCCATGCAGTGTGAATGCATTGGAGAAATAAAACAGAGGCAGTGAGAGACCACCGAGAAAATGTGAAACAGAGAGTAGGAAGAATAATTTCCCCGTAGTTACATTGTCTATTCTGAAACTGTCTTCTCCAGACAGTCATTAAGTAAGTTTTGTTGTTTTAATTACTGACAGTACGGCAATCTGTTCATAATTACAAACATTTGCTTGTGGCAATTACAAACAGTTGCTTGTAGCAATTTAATTTGCCTGTTCTAATCTTGTCTGTAATTAGAGCACACATAAGAGACACAACAAGGTTGTTCTGCTTCCAGGAAAACGAGATGAGACTCAATTTCTCAGCGTATTAAAAGTGCCAAAGCTTTCTGAAAGCTGTCATTACATTTTTTTTGCCATTTATTATATTTTAATCCGTTTGTCTGGTTTTATTATGCTATACGCCTCCACTGGCAAATCAACAATCAAAAAGCCACTCGTAAAAAGTCCCCTGAAATGAGATAAATATATTACAACAGTGTCGGAACTGAAATCTGTGTTCCCCAGGAATTAAATTAAGTGAATTTTTAATTCTGTACAAAAAACAGAATATAATCAAGAAAATATACAAAGGCTAAAATAATATGTTATCACCGCATGACGCTGCCGATTTTGGCCCCATCTCCTTCGATCAGTGTGTCTGGGATGAAGATTGTTGGAGTCAAAACCTATTGAAAAGTCACAGAGTCACTGACTCACACAGTCACTGACTCATTCTGAGTCTCAGAGCATACAAAAGTAATCATAATAAAAAAACATTTTATAGACAGTTCGCTAGATTAAATGCATACCGTACATAAAAGAACAAAAAATACCATAAAGATAACGAATACAGAAAGCTGTAGCAATTATAAAAATAACAATAAAGCACAAAGCTAGGATATGCTTGTCTGGCACATACCTACGACACACTCCCACTCACTTGTAAGTTAAAGTGGACGGAGTTCTCCGTTGACCTTTCTCTCAAGGTCAAGATTGGCCGAAGGTAAAGGCAAGATGACAAGTCGGTAAAAGACAATTAGGAACGTTTGGAAGTCATTTAGCAGGCAATTCTGTAAATGTATCCACTGAGAGCCAAATACCTTGCAATCCCAACCCATCAAGACTAACAATTGAGTTTTTTTTTTTTAACCTCATCTCTATCCTCAGATCATAGCGATTGATTCTCTCTGCAAGGTGCCAGTTGGGAAATTCAGCACACTTCACATTATAGATTAAAGACAGCAGTAACTCAGTAAAATATTTAAAATGGTCGCGTCGCTCATACGAGTTACTCATTGGTAATGCGCTCAAAGCAGGCAGCAGGAACCTGGTTTGCACACGCTCTAACGATGATGCCCCCCCACTGTCACTTCAGCGATGGTGAGCTGTGGAAAATCCCTGCCTCAAATCACTGACAGGGTGCTACGTCGCTCCTCGTCATCTGTCGTCATTCAGTTCTGCGCATGTGGTTACTTTATCTTACTGTAGTCATTAGCGTTGTGAGCACACCTGCCGGGGTTTTCCACACCAATGAGCTGCTCCAATTAGAGACAGTGCACACAGAACTCTGGTGAACATTAATTGAAAAAACAAACCCTGTCAAACCATCTCAACTGGAACCCTGGATTTCATTTTTATGGCGGGTTGAGGCCAGCTATTTTACGGTGAGAATACAGACTCCTTCGACAAGAACTGTGATTCTGGTGGCTCAGAGCAATCACTCTGATCAGCAGTAATTACAACCCATTCCTCTGGTGTTAGACCCGACGGGCGCTAACAGGGACGTTTTCGCTAGGCCGTTAAAAGCCTGCATATTGAGGAAGCGGTGAGAATTATAGCTTGATTGTATTTCTTTAAAAAATAAAATAATAATGGGAGGTGGTTTTTAAAAACAACGCCTTCTTCTAAGGATGTTGGTGCCAGAACTGAAAATGCAATAATCACTGCATGATAAGTGTCTGTTTTATCCAGACTGAATTTAAAATTAAAATTCCTTTTACAACCGGCATAAATTTTTGCATGTGGCTGTGAATAATTATTGTTTATAATTACTGGGTGTTTGTATGTGGCGCATGTGTGCTTGGGGGAGGGGTAGTAAGAATTAGAAGGCATTGATAGTCATCTTGATTTTGTAGGTCATTTCTGAGTGAATTTCAAGGCCAGTACAGGAAAAAGACCTTCAACTGGTAAAAAAGTAAGTAAAACAAAAAACCAAAAGATGTGTTCCCCAGTTGATCGTGGTATACTCCCATGGTCTGTGGCCTGAATACAAATGAACACGTTTACATTATCCACGAGACCTTTACTCTGGAAATTAAGTCTTGCGGTAAGTCCTCCTTACTGCCATGCAACCATCAATCTCACTAATGTCCAGCGTAGCCACAACCAGAGAGCAATTTCGACCGAGGGAAGGCGCAGACGTTGAGAATGTCACATGGCACTAGTCGCCGTTCACAAATCCGTCGTTCGCCCCTGCACAGCCCCTGGCGACTCAGACATCTGCTGCCTCTCTGGGTCGCGTTTGTCTCGTGGAGTGGAGACGAGTCAGGGCCATTGCCACCGTCACCGTTGCCGTCGCTCGAGGTCCAGGCCAGCAGAAATTAAACTCTTTAGAATAGATAAACATCATATTACTTCATTACCCTTTCAAAACACATGCAAATTAAAGTCATTATTCCACCCTTTTTTTTTTTTTTTTTTTTAATCTGGCAGGCATTCAGTAGCTCCCTTTTGTCAGAGTTGACCGTGAATGGTTCGACCATGTGTCTCCACGATGCCCATTTCCTGTTGCGGAATTATGCATTAATACCTCTCGACAACGATAAATAACATTTATCACAATAGGGACCTGATGATGATTGTGCTCGCTTAAGCGACTCTTCAGTGCCCATCAACCGAGAACTGCAGAAATGTGAGATAGCTGCACAGCCGCCTCTGAAAATGGTATATCCAAATTTTTCAGATTCCCCTTTGCATCATACTTCTCTAGTCCTGTGTTCTCTAAAGGACAGTCGCCATCATAGCCATTGACAACGATGTTGGAGTTATCATGTCAAGCGGTATATAGTATTAAATGCAAAGTTGCTAACTTCCTTGACTTGTCTTTTCTCTGCCAGAAAGCTACTGAATCATACATTTGTTGGCAGCCATGTGTCACATGGTGTGTGACTGTTCAAGACAAAGGGATATAACATGTTTAAAAGAACCAGTGATTCTGGCTTTAGCTATAGGTGACAGAACAAGGTATGTAGCAATGCTGATATTAAATGGAAGAGGGATATCGTCAGATCCTATTCCAGAAAATACTTATAGAGTACTTCATTCCAGGAAATGTGCTGTTTTTAACAAAATTTTCAAATTGAAATTCTATATTCACTATAAAGAATTATCTCTTTTTAAAAGAACAATGGACTCTTTACCATGAGGACAGGCATCAGGAATTACATTCTTCAACGCACCCACACACACTAGGTAAAAAAATATATCTAAACGTCAATATTCTTATTTTCCCTCTGTTTTTTCAAGATTAATGACATGCTTTACAGTGTACTTTTCCCCTGCAATATCTCCATGTTGTCTTATTAGATTATTATGAGTGTACATGGTAAAAATGTTAGCCAACAGAATACAACATATTCCTTATATTTGTACATAACTGACATGCAGAGCTGAATAAGTAGGATAACAAATAACAAAGGGCTCTTTTTAATTAGACGTGCTAGGATTATGTAGTTATCACCATGAGACATTATATTCATGGCTCACAGCATCAATCAAATTTAACGACCTGATTCCTTTCACAATCAGTATTATCAGTCTTCCATTTGCATTATAGCAGTAATGATCCGAACCCATTTAATTACCTCAGAAATGTTATCAATACGTATAGAACCCCTTCATAATATTAAAAAAAACGGTACAACTGAATCTCATTAGAAGTCTTCTAATGAATGTATCCATTCGATTATTTGATACCCATCGGAAAATCCCGTGACATTGGCTTGATGATAATGATCTGACAAAATGTATGATTCTGCATAAAACTGGAAGCCTGGTCTTTTCAATTCAGAAAGTCAGGCTGTTGTCTTTCAGTTCAGTGTTTTTAAACTCTATTTAAAAACAAAAAATTTTTCCAGTGCCACTACGGTTTTTGTCAACTGGACAAAAATAACCTACCACTGGCTGAGGTCCACAGGTACGTGCACAGTTTGAAGTGACTGGGTCTCGGACATCTTGATCTCAACTTCGGTCCAATGATAATGTGTATTCATGCATCTCACCCTCTAGACAGTGAGGATGTGTGATTGCCTTTATTTAGTTTGTTTCCCATCATAGTTACAATGCCGCGTCCCAGTTGCAGCTGTCAGGTATTAGCAACATACATGAGTCAAAACAGGAAACCTCCAATACAGTAAAGTTGGAAAAATGTGAAGCTCTATCATTGTTAATGTAAAACACATCAATAAGAAAAAAGAAATTCTAATGCAAATCAGCACGGCACAGCCTTTAAAGCAAGTATACTAATTAAAGCTCTCATTGTTCTAAATCATTTTAATTAATCACATTATACTAATCTGTCCCCTGTTTATATATGCCACCGTGTTTACTTAACATAGATATGCATAGACAGCCACCATACGGCAGAATGTTTAGGTTCTTCAGTATGAAGATACACAACAAGTTTACTACCTCTGTTTTTGTATGACTATCAGACTGGTCGGGAAAACACACCCAAACCAACATATGTATACAATACACATAAACAATCACACACCCAGCAAAGGCCTTCTAAACACGTCTAAACACAAATGGGACAACATCTGTGAGACACTTATCCTCACAATCAACACATCCAGGTGTTGTATTGTTACAACATACACCTGGGAAAAACAAGCCAATGCGCACCTTCTTGTTTAAACGAAAATAGTTTAAACTAATTCAAAATCTGGGTAGTGTGAACAATCGCTTGACTGAACATTTGTAAGCAGAACGCAACGCGTCACACCAGTTCGGTTCTGAAAACCCACAATAACTGTCTGGGCGTGTTCTGATAAAAAAGGAATGTTTTTAGTTTTTTTGGTCTCATTTTCCCCTCATTGTCCTCCTGGGACTCAGTGATACGTCAGGTTAATCAATTTTACTTCACAGTAAAAAAGAAAATAGAAGAATTTTGTATAATCAATCTTTTTGGGTTTTGGCATCTTAATATTGAGTCGCAATAGCAGGCATGCCATTAGCAAGATTAATTCTCACCGTTTTACATTTACAAGAACACCATTGATTCCATGTGTATTTATCTGACATGAATTCCTCCCCCTTTTCTTCTATAATTTGAATCTTTAAAAAAAAAAAAGTGTATTAATTTAACACCGCTGCGAGGGACCCTCACTGAATCAGTGAATAAATCTCTGTTATTATTACTCACATCTCTCTGTCAGAGTGATACATCTTCTCGGCACATCATAATTAATTACACTGCTCAACTATTCTGCTCAATTAACCGCAAGGGGCACGGAATAGACTTTCACAGAGATTGCCTTGTGACAGAGCCAAAACACACAAAAACAAACTTTCAAAATGGCATTATATACATTCATTTACAGAATGTTTACAGACAGTTAAAGAAAGTTATTTTTAATTGTCCAAAAAAAGATTAATTGAAATATATTAAATGCCTGTTAGAGGACTTAAATTCCAGTTTAATAAATGGTTACATGTGGTGTCAATAGACTCATGAAGCTCATAAGCTCTAGTATCTTTGATTACTGAGCTGGCTAGCACTGTCAAATATTTAGCTGTTTGCTAACTATATTGATTGCTCACAAAGAAGGCAAGGAGGACGTCTTTGTCTCCCCTGAAAGAAACAAACTCTGAACAGAATTAAAAAAATAATAATAATTAACTTCCATTCTCTCTTAACTCATGACATTCACGCTTTTAGAATTGAGTTTTGTTAATATGTTTTTAAAAAGGTTTTGTTGTTCTGAGCACAGTTATTTTGTCAGAATATTCTGCCACTTTTAAATTGTCGCTGCCTTATTGAAAATGACATCACTCTAGCCAGCTAAAACACTGTAACTTTACAAGCTTGTGAAAAAAGATAATACCGGATAAAACAAGCTGGCACAACAATATATGTGGGTTAACTTCAAATAATATGTATTTTCCATGAGGCAGCTCAGAAGCTGGCTCAGAGTAGAAATGTTCCCTCAAAGGAGCTAACAGACATTAGCAGAGTTAGGAGAGAATGTAAGCTAATTTAGAAAAAGTTTTTTTCAAGAATACAAAAATTAGGAAAATGTCACATCACTCATGACGTATCTGTTTGAATCAGAGGGCACCCCTCAACTCCCCAGATCGTACAAAGCAACGGAAAGTGAATTATGCACAACATGGTCCCATTGTCCTGTTCCAGTAAGATTATATATTCACATGTTGCTAGAAAGGTTTTTATGTGTTGGGAATTTCAAGACTTGCAACGCGATGATAAGTTCTGTTGATTGATAACATGTTACTTTTTCATTTTTATTCTATATTGTTTTAAACCAAAGGACAAATGACTTGGCCACTATGCAACAAAAATCCAAATGGTTCAGCCTACAGTCGGTTTAAATTTAGCCCCAGATCGCTCTACCTGATGTGCGGAAAACGGGGGGGGGGCCTGCAAGGATATTACTTGTAATTAATTTGATTCTGCCGAATCCCCAAGAAATAGACTTTTCCAGAGAGTGAAAAAGGTTAACCACGATATAAGAACCTTGCAGAATTTTATCTAAAAGGCCCTACTGCTCGTGTCACCCACGGTTCAAAGCCATCAGTGACTCATCCGTGTAGCTATATTAAACCCAAGCAAAAGCCTTCCTGTGCTAGCTTTTCCCAGACTGGACAAAAACACTTTGAAATAAAGCCCAATGAACCTGACAAAAACGATAATAAATATATTTATCAAATATAATAAAATATGTTTTAAAAAAACCTGACACTGCAGCTTGATGGTTCGCTTCAGAGGTGCAGCGCCCTGACATGAAGGACATGTGAGGTAAATCAAAGCTCATGTTATTTCAGGCCTTTTCAGAAGCATTTGATCAATGTTCTGCAATGCAAGTGTCCTATGTGTTTTGAAATGGGTTACATTTTCAGCTTATCTGCTGTGTTCTCGGCAAAGGGGAGAAAGTAGAAATTTTATTACACAAGATGTGCTTTCAGGTACAATATGTATAGCCTTGACTGGGAAGTGCACACACACACACACACACACACACACAAATATATATATATATATATATATAAAATAAAATAAACTTGCATTTTTACCTGAAAAAAAACGTCTATTTTCAGATTTCTATTATCTCTGCACTAAATCAAACACACAGTAAAATTAGTTGAGGTTTTTTTTTTTTTACATTTATGTTTTAATGAGAACTGTAGGATATATTTATGTGGGTCGTGAAGAGCAGGACAGTCAATTGCCCCAGTATTAAACTGAAGGGTTATAGCCATTACGTTTCATTCAGAAAATGGCCTGGCATGCGGTGTAATGACCAGAATTTTCATACATCACGAAATAGCGTCAGGAGTAATTTAAAGGTAAATGTGCAGTGTGGGGAGAAAACAGCACATAAATACACTGTTCTATTCTACTGTAATAACCATTATTGCTTCGCACATCAGCGAAGGCGCTGTCATAGAAAGGCTTTGTACCTGATTGCCAGAAGAGTGTAAACATACAGGCCCAGCACAGGAAACCTAAAATGGATGTGTATCTGATGGGGCCTCTAACGTTTCATTTAGTACAAAAATAATTGGGTGAAAAATGCCTTTGAACAGCAGGTGCCCCTACAGTCATTCGCAGGAGTGGCACTTAAAATGTATACAGAATGTTTCTGTATATTCTGTGGTTACTTAACCCACTGGTATTTCATGATTTCATCCTCCAGCTTTTTAATGGGGATGGGGGAGCTCTTAAAGGGCTAGATATTTTGCTCTCCCATATTTAAAGCAATTGATATTTTGCGGCGATCTCTCACGTGAAGAGGCAAAAGAGTAAAATAGTTTTCAGTGATGGTTTTCTAAATGCGTAGCAGAAAGCATAGTTCTGCCGTACAGGGGAAATAATAAACTGAGTGCATGCATATTATCACATCCATGTTAATAAAAGAATGAAAGATCTACAGTAACAAAAGATTGATAGCTCAAACGTAGCCGTGATCAAAACCACATTTGCAACCAATCAGTGGATCTTTTCATCTGTTGGAAAGGTTTCTCTCTTAAAAATAGCGAAATCAAAAGGCCGGACTGAGATGCTTGAAGTCGTCTTGGACATTCCCCCATTCGACTCATCCCATGCACTTCAAATTACTCTACCATTATTCAGAATTAAAAAGTAAATTGGAAACCCAGGGCGCTTGTGTTTGAAAAAATGGAAGAGTGGTAGGTCCTATTTCCAATAGGATTCGATTATTCTGACATTAATCGTATATAAACTTCACCCCATACTCCATGAGTAAGGCATGATCACATGCTATTTATACCCAATTAAAATAAATAGCTTGAAGAAAAAATGACGTGTTTGTGCGTTTACGTATTTTAATTGAAGTCTAAATTTTAAACATTCTAAACATTTTTATTTTACTAGTTACTCTCTACTATGTTTTATATTTGCCACCAGTGGGGTCTAGATGAAATGCATCTATTAATATATCCAGTGTATGTCATCGTACAATTGTGGAGTCCAGAGGTGCCTGCCTATTTTCATGCCTTATATATATATTTGTGTCAGAGCATAAATATGAATATGTATTTAATTAAACCTCATAATTTATTCAAAACTCAATGATTCAATATCGTGTAAGTATCATATCAACAAATTCAATGTTGTGTTCCAATGACGTTTATATCAAACCATCGTATGTGGATGGTTAAATGGAGATTTGTCTCAAAAATCTCATCTGTATCTGATTATGTAGACAGAGAGATTATAAATATATATGTTTTAGTTGTTTCCAGTGTTTTGTGCTTATTTCTAGTTTCTGTTGTTCTATGATTACAGCCAACGAGCCTGATTTACTGGGGTTTAAATATACTGTGAAATAATAGCCATGTCAAGCCATTCAAAAACAATGTGTTCCAGTACTAATAAGTCTATCAACTGTTCACTCCATTCTATGTTAATCCTGTCTCAAGGGTGAGTCAACAGTCATTACAAATTTGTAAACAAGGAGCCATCATTTTCTGACCCTGTAAGTTTACATACGGAAAAATACATTTTTGACCGCTTCCAGCATATAACGCTAATCATTAGATTTGCCAATTAAAATATTTCACTATTTAAATAATTAATGCATGCATTTACTTACATCTGTAATTAGTCAAATGTAATAAAACTGCTCAAGAGAAATGATGCAACTAATTGTACTTTACATTTATTTTAATATCTGGGCAATCTATGACCTTGGAAAAGAGAAAGACGGAATCAACTGACAGGACGTACTTAGCTAACTATTTAGCCATTCACAGATTTGTCTTTATTTCTAAAAACTCACCAAGTCAATTTAATTCTAAGTAGCCGTTAAATTAGCTACCAGAAATAGATTCCAGGGTATGTTATTCCTGACTAGCCAAATAACAGCAAAATGCATTTGTCAGGATTTGAGATAGCTAGCAATGTATATATATATATATATATATATATATTTTTTTTTTTTTTTAAAGAGAGTTGACTTATTAAACATATTTTTCACAATAGGTACCAGGTTAAAAATGTGTAAAATACATTTTTTTTTAGTTAAGTTGCTGATGGATTTAGTTCCCTATGAACACATATATGAAGGCCAGATTTCCTACATTAAAACATTGGGGGGGGGGGGGGACTTCTGTTCTTTTGGTACATAGCAATAATGTAAGATATTTCCAATCTTGTTCACTACAAAGAATGTAATGATCACGTTTCTTTCTGCTACTTTCAGACTTCAAAAGGAGCTGTGATTTACATTTATGATGAAAACCATCCATCACCGTATAATTCCTCGCATGCACAGGACAAGGAAATGTGAGTGAAAAGGAAAGGAGGAAAACGAGAAGAAGTCAGCGATTCATGTAAATACAATTTAACTTTGTTTAAGCACCTGCATTAATCATTGGCGATGCGATAAGGTCTTTTGTTGCTCACCAACAGTGTAAACACAGCTGCTGCTGCTGCTGCAGTTGACAAGCCCTTCCCCTCCACCCTTCCCTGCTTATATAACCTGGCAGGCGACCTACAACAAGATGTGATGGGGAACTCTTACTGTCCTCAAGATACCGATTTTTCCAAAGCCAGTCCACCATCACAAGTTGACAAAGTCTTTGCATTATGATTGCATGGATATGTAATCACAAAAACCCTGTGCAACCACGGACCAATCATTTTGCTTTATTCTCCGCCATATAACTCATGCACTTCTTCTAAAGCCAAATTTGGGTATCCTTGCACAAACTGAGAACATCCCAAAGTTTAA
This sequence comes from Hiodon tergisus, assembly GCA_025775045.1. NCBI lineage: Eukaryota > Metazoa > Chordata > Actinopteri > Hiodontiformes > Hiodontidae > Hiodon > Hiodon tergisus. The sequence continues at coordinate 13,544 of JAOVYW010073680.1, forward strand.
AACATTTTTAATTCTGGAAGATTAAGATCTGAATGACTTCTTTTGGCTTTAATCCAAACATAAACCAAATACGGTTTTGAATGCGAAAAGGTTGTGAATTCCTGCAAAAAAATAATTTTACTATCTGAATATAAAACAACGCATTGGGTGCGTTCTAATAACAGAGAAAGGCTTTTGTGGCAGCACTGTGATATGGAATGTTTATGCCATAATTCACCCATTCGATTTTCTGATCCATTTCTGGGGATATGTCTGAACTCTCTCCAAAAGCGCTTAATTCACCTCGACATTGCATTAAATCCCAGAGTTATCTGTCTCTGTCGACCATGTTTTGTAATGGATGTCACGGAAAGATAATTAAGACTAAATAAATGGAACCTTAAATCAAAGAGTTTCCTTGTAGTGTCACTGGATGTACCAATAATTCAAAGTGAGAGATTAAACATTACATACTTTCCCATTTTATTATTTTAATTTGAATTGATAACCTGTTTGGCTTTTCCGCTGTACCACGGGCTTATAAACACACACCGTGTAGTTTATTACACAGTATTCAGTAAGCCCTGGAGCTCCTAATGCATTATATAAACTTGAGGAGATGACAGTTTCGTCTGTGGCCAGCAGTGCAGATGTCTTTAATGGAGAGTTGGCCCTCCCAGATGTGAACTCACCTTGAAAAAAAACTTGGGATGAAGGGATCAAGGCACCAACAGAACTGAATTATCTACTCAACATGTTCTGCAACGGTGAGTTGTGACCTACAAAAAACAAAAACAAAAAACCCGACGGAAAAAAACGAGAGAGAGTCGAGCAAGGGAGAACCTGGACACCTCTGAGAACTTCATATTAGCCCGTTCCTGTCCGATTGCCAAGAGGAAAATCTCAAGTCACCCAAAGAAAAATTTACAATGGATGTCACCAAAACGTTTTAATGAGACTAAGATCTGTCGTGCGTGTGTTGCGTTCAGAAGGGATGTGATCTCTCAGAAGCGACTCAGGGGTCAGCCCAACTAATGGGGGATTGCTTTAGCAACATTATGTCGACACACAGCAGAACCCAAAATGTCAGCAAGGCAGTATATAAAAGATTTACTAAGAGCGCAGGGCAGGGCTTCGACCCACAAGTAACAAATAACTCAGTGTAGGGTCCTTTACTGTGCAGTCCAGGCCTCCCCATGGCCAGAGCAGAAACTATTTCAGCCCCGGTCCTTCCAAGTGTTCAAATGCGGGGTTTGTGAGGATGGAGACTAAAGACCAGATGACAATCTCTGAAAGCGATCAAGGGCTTCGGTATCTCAATCTGTTATTTCGTGGTCCCCTCCCTTTCACCCCCCCCCCCAGTTTTTTTTCTCATCAGTGTGTTTTTGTTCGTCGGCCTGCCAGCCCCGCCCCCCTGTTTGCCATCTGCGCCATGATACGGATCTTCCCCGGTTTTCCCTCTGTGTTGTAATCTTGATGGGAGGCGGATCACGTGACCGGCAGCGTCACTCTCCAGGTTACAGTAAACATTGGGGTGGAAGGTGCTGCTTTTGTTTGCCTCCAGCACAGCAAGCTCCAGATGTTATTTAAAAAGGCAGATGAGCAGGCGAGAAAATGCCAAGGGGTCCTGGGTCAGCCCTTTTTAAACATATTAAAGGGAACAGGTGACATAAAGTACTTTTTAGTCCTTACACAGCCAATTATTCAAAGGTGAAACCTCATCGCTTGACATTTTTTGTTATTGGAAGGGATAATTCGAGACCATTTTAATTCATTTCACAATAATATTCTGTCCACAGTTTCATCCCCAGCGACAGGAAGAACTTTTTGTTAAAAATATGACTTTTTTCCAGCAAGAAAACCACTGTATTCTGAACTAAAGCAAAGAGAGGTTCCAAAAGAGATAATGGCAATGAAGCGCCCACTGCCGTTATTTACGGTATGATTAATGCCAAAGATGAAGAGTTTTGCCTGGCAGGGGGATGATGGTGGACCATTGTCCACGGGGGAATCTTGGCATTCACAACGCTATGCCCTGATGGCCTGGGGCACGGCAGTTATTCTCTAAAAAGTCTCTTCACTTTGGGTTTGGTTTGCTTGTTTTGGTAGCAATCGATACGCCTGTCAAAGTATGCTAATTCGTTGTGCAGGCATAAACAGTAGGCAATGGAATGGGTTTTAGGCAGAAAAATAGCCGAAAAAATAAACCTGGGCGTAGTTGCTGTCCGTCAGAGGGTGCCTGAAATAACCATGTAATGAAAGGACAGCTCTTTCACTTCGGCCCTGCGTTGCACTCAAATGGGTACTTTGCTCCATGACTCCATGGCTGTGTCCGAAACAGAAGGCAGTTGATCAGCAGTTGAAGGCAGACAGGAAAAGATCGTTCGATCCGCTTCGAACACCACTTGATGCCTCGCTGTCCTGTTAAGACACCTTCTGAGACAACATTTTTACCCGTTTCGAACACAGCCCATGTCTGATGCCACAAAATGGATTCGGAATCAGCAAACACATTCTTCTCACACTTAGCATTTAGAAGTACATTCTTCCCATCAGATAGAAAATAACATGATTTGTTAACAAAGAAACCTTGTCCATTTTTCTACGTGTTTATGAATACAGCAATGAATAACCCTTCTCAGACACGCAAGATTCCCCCGTGTCTTAGAAACAATAAACCCCAAATCCTGATTATTTTTTATGGAGACCTCACAAGTCCCATCAAAGTGATTCATCATACCAATACATCTCCAGTCATCATTCCCACCACGCTTTGCTATGGAAGAAAACCAGCAAAACGCACTCAATCCTCACTCAGAGAATCTGGTTCATGTTTGCATAATTAAGCAGTTTATCAAACAGAATGGATCTCTGGCTTAAGCGCTGTAATTGGGCCACAGTAATTACAAACACAGGGCCAGCAGCCTGAAATTGTAGCTGGCATGTGGCTCTTTAATAACTTGCTCAATGTGAACACATATGGCAAGATTTTCAGAGGTAACAACAACCAAACTCATTTACACTCATTTGTTGACAGCCTGAAAAGTGTCTTTGATATTTTAATTTACTTTTTGGAATCAGGGAATTTGGGAGAAATTCATTTTGTGACAAAATGGGGGGGGGGGGGGGGCTTTTGCAAAGACGGGGCAGACTAAGAAAACAGAGTTTTCGTCAGTACACAATAACAACAAGAGGGAATGATCGGTCGTTCCTTGAAAGGACAAAGAAGAGGAAATAGCACATCAGTGATCATTATTGCCATATATTACTCAACTAGATATGTTTAAACCTTGGTTCAGCACTAAGAATTTACAGTTTTTTTTCTTCCAGATTAGGGTTGCCAGGTAGATGGATGTTTTTTTTTTCCAACAAGCCAAAATGCAAATCGAAATTCTAAACTTAGAAATGCACAGCATGGTATATACAAAAATGTTGACTGCATACACAGGTGTATTAAAATAATTGAAAAGTTCCCATGGACCCTGATGACCCATGTATAACCAATGCAAGGCCATCTAATATTGCTGAGAACCTAAACCTTGGAACAAATATGACTCAGACTAGAAAGAGATTGATTGCACAATACAAGACATACAATTTTCAGAAGATGGGCAGTGTTCAGTGAAATCGAAAAGAGAAAAAAAACAACCTCCTATTCAATTCATGAACACACCTAAATGTAGCTTGTCCTGTAACATGTCATATCAGCACTTCACAGACTATTTTGATCTTTGCTGTAAGAATATAAATGTACCAAGACCAGACAACAGCGAGCTCAGGGATCTTTAAAGTCTGCTCGACTGAGTTTGGGGGCCTCTGCCTTCCATCCTACAACAAATAGACACGTTGCTGACCTGTTTCAGTAAAACAAAGAGTTGCATTCTGAACATTTGGTACCTAACAATTTTAAATGCGTTTACCTGCCATTAATTTTATTTTATTTTTTGTAGATTCTAATTTGAATTCCGATATATTCTATTTGTAAAGAAAATTATTTTTTTCGTGCATATAATGCAGGGAAAATGCTGCATATTTGGTACAGTAAAAAGGATTTTATATATTTAAAATACTCAGTTCATGTATAGGGTTGAAAAGAGTTACTTATGAATACCCATAATACAAAAACCTCTGTGTAACATGTTCACGTTGTGTCTCTAAATACAGTGTATTTACATAGTAGTTACTGTGTAATTACAGTGGTATTATGAGGGGTGGGAAGTAACAAATTATGACTACTCTCGTTATTATAACTGAGGAGCTTTTTTGCTAAAGTACAACTTAAACTTGGTCATTTTACTTAAACTTTTGCATTTTTACTTACAAAACTATGTTTTGAGTTAAGTAATGTACTCCACTACTTTTTAAAAAGGCTTTCGTTACAGAGCACAAATTTTACTCTCACAGAAAAATAAATGTGTGGACGACAGACAAGTAGACTTACAAATGGATGAGAAATAATTTAAAATTCCAAGCATTGCGCCCACAGCTCTCAATGGACCCATCAAATTAAACCAATGCGTGGCGTGATGGTCATGGTTTGTCAGTCAATTAAACAAAGATTTAGAGTCTAGCAGTAGCTAGGTACAAACGGTAAAAAATTAAAAAACGGAGTAACTTCTTCCTCTGAAGATGGGTCGAGAGGCAAATCCCCGGCTGCACTCGAGTGGACACTTCACATTCAAGAAGAGAATGGGCGACAGTGTGTCCGTGCAGTGTAACCTCCCCCAACTCTGTGTTGGTGACTGTAAACAAAGGTGTGTGTGCTAGGATACTTCCTGGGCTGAATCAACCCTTGCAAACAATAACTCTTAGATGAATATTTTATATAAAGAGTTCTACTGTAGAGAAAAGGCTCAACGATTTGCCCTCGGTTTTAAGGCTTAAAATGGAAGAAGTACCCTAACCTCTGACTATGAGCTTTAAAGTGGAACACTTAGTGATTCACTACAGTGGTAATATGTGAAGCAGGCCGAAACAATGCTACCAGCATCTGATTAAAAACTCAGTTTGGTTGAAAGACAGTATCTGTCGAAAGAGATTGACCCAGACAGCCACCAGTCAATATTAATCAACCACAATTCACAGGGGAATGATTACCTAAGCATGTGTAGACTGCCAAATAGAAAAGAGAGTGTAATATAAATACGTGGCACACATACCTGCCCGGAATAAGACTGGAAACATTCTCACTACTTTATCTCACAGGTACAAAGGAAACCGAAAGCCTTCCGAGTTCTCCCTCACGGGTTCCCTCTAAAACTGTAACTAACTGAAATAATAATAAAAAGAATCAGCTTTCCATGAGGCCTGCCACTGAACATTCCCTGTTTCGCTTTCTTGCTTGGTTCACCTTTTGGGCTATACTTGGCACAGACGATCAGTTGTAGCCTGGAATGTCCATGATTTACACATTAATGGAGCAAACCATATTTATTATGCGTTCTACAAATAGCTTCCAGCCTTTCTCAATCATCCGGATTATGTCATCGAGCCTACCCCACCCCAAACCCTCCTGCCTGTTATCCCCACCTCAGCAAAGACTAATATATAGACCTGTGTCCAGCCTGGAAAGGAAATTGCAGATTCTTACCAGAACGTCCCACTTCAGCTGTAGCTGCAGAGATTCCACAGTCACCGGGCTGATTGAATCCATCTTTTGACAACATGCCGGTTCACCCATCACTTTCTTAACAGAGTTCTGCCTCAAGTGGGAGTCCCAGAGCTACTTTTTGCCCCTTGTCAAACTGTCCACTTCTCGATCCGGCAAACTGAGGGGGGTGGGAATGATTCTCATAGTGCTGGTAATGATACCATTTTCCTTTATCCAACACACCTATCCAACGGCTAATTTCAGCACTCTGACACAAACCTCACACGAAAGAAACTAAACCAATTTCCAGTTTGGACACATTGATCAGGTCCACTCATTCATTCTCTTGATCTGGGAAATTGGAAATCAGTCTGATTAGGGAAGCATGGCGTTCCGACAGATTTGGGAAGAACTGTGAAGATGAATTAGTTTGTCAAAAAGGGTCTCGTCCCTAAGTGGTAGCATTTCAGCTCTGCTGACAGGAGGG
>JAOVYW010073681.1:5281-19596 GCA_025775045.1 Hiodon tergisus
TCCACCATCAGCGACTGCAGCCGTCATGACTCCACCATCAGCGACTGCTGCCGTCATGACTCCACCATCAGCGACTGTAGCCGTCATGACTCCACCATCACAGACTGCAGCCGTCATGACTCCACCATCAGCGACTGTAGCCGTCATGACTCCACCATCACAGACTGCAAGTCTGCAAATCTGCTGATGGTGGAGTCATGACGGCAGCAGTTTGCTACCTAACTAGTTTTTTCTTCATCTCTTTTATAATGAGGGTTAAAATGAAATTCAGTCAAAAGTGTGTGAAAGTGGCACTCACCTTGTATCTCAGGCTGTGATGTTTTGTTATATAACCCTCTCCTGCCTGTTGTGTTGGGCAAGAGCTAGGGGCTAGATCGGAACTGCTGGGGTCGGAGGTCACGTGGGTGACCAGTGACACAATAATTCGAATGAAATCATAATTAAATCACTAGCAATAGGGTTTTATGTACGGTGCTTGCTGAGAAAGATAAGGGGTTTATGTCCGATGTGAAAGGAGATGGGATTATCTGTGGCCCGCAGTCTGTTGAAGGGATTGCATCCATGTGTCTATACAACTCTTTTCTGTTCAGATGTTTTCATGTTATACACAGTAAATAAACTGCTGGAGACCAGGAGAGGAATGGGATGCCGTGAGCAGCTGACACAATGGGAATTTTGTCTTTTTAGGCTGCAACAAAAATCAATTTACCACCTTGCGGTTCTCCGGTAATTACCGATTATCTCATTTGCCTAACAGTGATTTCTCACACGGCAGTTTATTTGGGGTAATTTGACACAGGGATGTGGAGCGTTCTTCACTGGCATTGACTGAGAGATGGATTAGCGGGCCAACGCCGGTGCCAGTCCAAGCCTACTGCCGCTCGTCCGATCCAGACAGGTAATCTGCCCATTACTGTAAAGCACTCCACCGACACAGCAGAGCTGACACTTTCGAAGCCGAGTGCGGAATATGACTATATGTATTCATTTCACACAGCCCTGGTTGTTTCTGGGACTGGCCTCCCTATTCTGCCCCCCCAGAGGCCAGGAGGGCAGACAGCCTGGGACTGAGGGTTGAAAGGGAGCAGCGGAGAGGTTTACCCTCTGGCAGTGTGACACAATCAACCCCCCCCAGGACGGTGGGCGCAGGTGGCGTGTGTGACAGTCCATGCCCCGCAGCTGGGTGGCCTGTGTTCCTTTTGCTCTGGGGAAAAAACGCCCGCTCTCTGTCTTCCGTGCAGCCGACAGAGAGGGTAGCAGGTACTGACCCGCTAATTCCACTCATCGTCGTCAGATTTGCTGGTCCGGAGGGTCCTGACAGTTTTGGAAAAGTGGGATGAATTGCAGTCCCCCAGGAGCGAGGTGGTCGACAGGCCCTGTTTTCAGGAAACGCTTATCGGCGGATGCGGCTGTTTTTAATCTCCGCGGAGCCAGACCCTGGTGGCGTGTGAGGGGAGGTGCGGGACGGGGAACAGAACGTCGTGTGAAGGGAGAGACACAGGTGAAGCATAGTTAATTTCCAGTTTTCACTGAGAATGTTTGGAGAGGTTAGTGCAGGGTGATCCCCTGCGTTGCACTTGAGTTAATTAGCAACGTTCTATGTAGTTTCTGGCAGACGTCCGTTCTCTGTGTGTTTTAGAATACCTCGTGCCGACAATTAATGCGCGGTTTAACGTTTCTTGCGATCTGTTGTTAACACAGCAACAACTAACTTTGATGCCGGTCTCTGTCATGTTTTTTTTTTCTTTCAGAGCAGAAGGCTTAATTAAGCTCAGTTAGCAACTGTCACCAAACCTATCATCTCTGCCCCCCCCTCCTTCCCACTGCTTCCTTTGCACCAATTAAATTCTCACAGTTCATCTCATTTTGAACAAGCAGGTGCCTCTCCTGCTTTTCCTATTCTAATTACCCAGCACAATCCCACTCTCCTGATGTTGTCTGATTTGTGGGCTCAATTTGTTAACTCTCACTAAACGTTTAAACTAACAACAAGCTAACCAGCCAAACACGCACCAATTGCACAAGCGCATCGGACAGAAACTGAAAACAGGAAGTAAGTTTGGAATCGCGCGCCCTCCCCCACTGGCTCATCTAAACTTCCTCACATTCTTTTGTAAATGATATAGCCTGAATAACCTGCCGTACCTGTTGACCTCAACGGCCCAGTTGATTCCCCAGACTTCCTGCTTTCATCATGATTTAAATAACAGTGGTGAAAGCACTCGATTGACGGTCAGCTCTGTCATTTATCACAGCTGCTTGTCTTCCTGAATCAGTTCTGCAGACCTTTGGTCTCAGGTCTAATGAACACAAGCAGTCGTATGTGGGGCCGTGCGTATCAAGGTGGTTAGGGAGCTTCTACGGAAATAATATGAACAGTTGTGGAACCCCTGAGCAAGGAACAGCCTTGGAAAATATCCAACTAAAAGAACTGTGAGCTGTGCTATTGTAAGCTTTACTTGAGAAAGTTTGAGAAGAAAATAAACAATGAAAGGTTTAGTAGAAGGCCATTTTGAGGTCTGTGGTCAATCCTTTTGCACTGGCTCCAGGATCACTTCCAGATTTTTGCGCAGCCCCCGAATTGGTCTTTGTAACAAGCTAAAGGCAACGTTCTTCTTCCAGGCTTTCTGGACCTGACCTGTTGGTGCTGCGCAAAACAACATGGGTCTTTTACGTCTTTGTGCGGCCCTCTCCCTGCCAGGAGTGGGCAGTACAGAGCAGTGCCTTCGCTTCTGGACCGAGAGGTCAGAGGTCAGAGGTCAGACGTTTGGTTCTTCACCAGCAACCCGTCTCTCGTCTTCGAGGTGTCTTGTGTCGGTTCCTCATTGAAAAACACAGATAACGTATTCACATTCACATGTACAACTAGGGGCAGCTGGCGGTGTAGTGGTAAAGGTAATCGAAAGGTTGCCGGTTCAAGTCCCACCCCAGTTGTTATAACCTGAATTGCTTCAGTAAAATATCCAGCTTTATAACTGGATGAATGCAGAAATTGAAAGCCGGTGTAAAACATTTCGGATAAAAGCGTCGTCCAAGCAACGTTTTAGCGTCGACCAGGCAACTAAATTGCAAACTACTGGAGCAGGTGCTGAGAGTAAGATCAGCTGCACACATATTGGATAGCTGGTATCAAGGCCTATAAATGTCTGAGACAGATTTGATGTGAGAACCTGACAAAGGCTCTTTTGTGGAAACAGTGTCAATTAAACACCTCCGGCACCATTTAGCAGTATGGTGCTGATTTCCTCCTCCTCGTGTGCCCACTCACACACCGTAAAACCCTCTCAGCCGCCGACCGTCTAACATTGTCTCTTAGCGATGTACCATTGGCCATTAAAGATAAGCAAGTGAAGAAGGGTATCTGGACCATTTACCTGAAACAGGGACATCAAGTCATTTATAACGATCTGTTTAATACGCCGTTCAGCTCCTCTTCCCATTTGTTCCCTACCAACATTACTTGCTCGTCCGTAATTACCGTCATTCCTTTGTGTGTGAATTAAACAAAGCCCTTCACCTACGGTTTATCTACAGGTTTGCCATCGTTTAAATAGGGCAGGGGGAAGCTTCCGACAGCTGCGTTGTGTCTTAATGAATCGTTTGACCTGAAAGTAATTGAAACTTGCACTTATTTGGGAGATGGATCTCAATTGTTCAACGCTCCAAGTACATCAGCTCCTCCTTGTTATAGCATTAACTAAAACCGACACTGCCTTTGGAAAACATTACCTCACAATGACATTTTGTGCAGCACTGTCTTGCAACACCAAGTTTCTGAGTGGTCTGGGATGAACGGAGAAGAGAAAGGATGGAGGGATTGCCATCTCGCACGTACCCATGAGTTTATCAGACACATTTTTAGTTACAGTTTCGCTGAAACGGCCTGACTGTCTTCAGCGGTGTGATTGGCGGCTGCAGGGCCAAATTCCGATGACTGTTTTAAAAGATCGACTGTCACACCGTCTTGTCAAATACATTTTTTGTGATGCCTTTACAAATTCTCAGCCGAAATTTCATCATCCTATAAGACACAGATAAGGCAGACATACACACAGTGGCCAGTTTATTAGGTACCCCACCCCGTTCATGAATGGATGGCTCCTATAGGCAGTCACATGACTGCTGCTTGCTATATAATGCAAGCAGACCGGCATCAAAGCATTCAGTTACTTTCCAGATTGAGGATTTGAAGGTTAGAATGGGCGGAATGACTGAGCTTAGACACTTAGAGTGTGATGTGTTCGTGGGTCCTGGCCGTGCCGGTTCCAATATCTCTTAAACGGTCGCCCTCCTGGGCTTTTCACGCAGTATAGTGTCTAGGGTTTACCGAGAGTGTTGAGACAGACAAAAAACATCCAGTCAGCAGCTTGTTGATGAGAGAGGATGAAGGAGAATGGCAAGAATGGTGCAAGCAAACGGACGGTAACGCCTCAGTGCAGCAGTTGTGTGCAGAACTCGGAACACACAACTCGTTGGTCATCGCCAGGGCTGGGCTATTGTAGCAGACACAGCAGTGGTGTGCAGAACACCATCTTGGAACGCAAGACTCGTGGGTCATTGGCTATTGTAGCCGAGCACCATACAGGATTTCATTCCTATCAGCTAAAACAAGAGGACATGAGATCTGTCTGGTTACTCCGGTACATTCTGGTACTAGTGGTGCCAATCTGCAACAGCTGTGTGTTTCCATCGCGTCAGCGTGGATGAACATCTCTGTGTGACGTTTCCGACACTTTGTGGAATCCATGCCCCGAAGAATTCAATGAGGTTAACAGGGGTCCAACCTGGTACTAAGTGGGTGTGCCTAATAAACTGGCCACTGAGCACATATCTCAAATCTGACTATAATGTAACATCTGATCACTGAAGGAAAAAAATGTCACCACCAGCAACCACAATAGGGTGTGGCATTAGGTGGAGAACCAAACAAATGTTATTCCTGCCTACTCCTGTTGGTAAATCAGCTATTCATCGCAGACTCCAACATTTCTCCCTTCCCCATTGTCTGATGGTTTATACTTCGGGACACACCCCAGCTGGTGTTACCCAGGGTGCTGTGTATACAGCCTGACGTGTTGTTGCCTGGTTTTGGATAGGAAACGCCCTGTTGTCCCGGGAGGATGCGGGTACTGAGTTATTTTGTGAACATTAAAAGGAGAATAGGTTAGAACTAGTCAGAATGATGACTGACAACCATGGAAACTGATGAGGAAATAAAGCAGGGCGGAGAATTTTTGTTTTCTGCGTTTAGAAAAATGTCTCACGATTACAGGATCTTTACTTTATTTGTTATGTGACCTGGCCTGTCTTGTTCCTACGGGGAAATTACTCATTGCTTTGTATGTCTTAAACTGTAAAGTCCTGATGTGAACAACGTTTATTGTCATATCCTCAAAGTGATCTATGTGGCTATATATGTTTCTAAACGTCTATGTATAATAGAAGAGGAAATGTCTTCATGTATTCAGGCAGGGGTTAATCTCACTCTGCACCTTTAATAAACCTTCAGTCACAGAAAGAAAAGATGTCTGTCACACCTCGAGGTAAAGGAGGGGGGATAAAGGAGATGAAACAAAACCAAGTGTGTGTAAAGCAAATCTATTTTTGGGGGGGGGGAAAAGGGCAGACTGTGGGCTTTGTAACAGCAAGCACGCATAAAGCACAGACGTCAAAATTGGCACCAAGCTTATGTCACAGGGCTCCTGTGCAAAAGGATGGAGGCTGCCACGCGGTTGCTGGCAATGCCAGGTATGTCGCCATGGCTACGGACTTCTGTTTTACTTTTACCTTAATGTGTGTCTATTTTCAGCTCTCTTTTTGTCGATAGCTGATCACAGTTGGTTGTCTTCCGAACCAGCGTTGGTTCTGATAATGCTTTAGGATCTGGTTTTATATTTTAAAAGATCACATTTACATAGTAAAAATTTTTTTTTATATATATATATATATTTGTTTTAGGGTTAATATCGTTTTTGGAAAATAACAAAACATCCGTGTTATTTAACCAGGCCAGTATCCCTCATAGCAAGCTGAATCAACATTGGGGAGCATTCAACCAACGTTATCAGCATTTGAGACAATGGTGTGGGATATGTGAAGGATACTCAGTGCTGTGTTCTTGCGGGCAGACAGCAGGTCCGTTAAAAGAGGTGCTGATCACATGCTTGAACCCCGTGGAGGAAAGGTCTCAGTTCCAGAGGCTTAGGACTGCACAAGAGTGTGTTTGTCTTTTCTGAATTTGGGCTCATTCTGTGCCCTTGCAAAAAAATGTTAGACTGCTTTCCTGGAGCCTTACGCTGATCGGAGGTCACGGGACAGCTGATAGCAGAGGTCCTCGTGCACGGATAACAAAACAACAAAACAGAAAAAACTGGCAAAAACAAAGAACCGTCTTGCTTCTGCTAAAGTCACCTTAGATAGCTAAAGATCTAACATCTGAGGAATATCCTTTGCCAAGGCAAAGAACAACATCAGTCATAGCCAACCCACAGTTTCACTTTAAATAGAACCATGTTGAAAATATAGCTTTAAACACATGTTATGTCAAAATTTGAAAACAACCCTATTGTAAGTTCTATAGCTATAAGTAAGATTTACATGTCATATTGGAGATTTCATAGTGATATGTACAGTGACAAGCGTGGGATTTCCTGTAAAAGGAGACAGGCCAGGAACGCCAGTCAGTAAAAACATTCCAAGGTAAAACATAACGTTCTCCTAACATTTATCTCAAGTTGTAGCATGTGGCGGCAGCAGTTTCTCACAGTGGTGTGGGTGTGTAGCAGTCAGGTTTGTAACTACATATCAATCAGTCAATCTAACCTTTCTTTAACCAGGTCAGGGCTTTGAGAACTCATTCAAGATGTCGAACTGGGCGAGGTTAAATAAAGTTAAATAAAGATTCAGATGTAAAATAAACAAATGATTTAAAAATAAGGATATATATTTTGAAATGCCGATATACAAGGTGTATATTGCTACATAATAGGCATAAATCGAGAGTACACAGCATGTAGAATGTAGAAATAGAACACACTTGTGTATTCCATACACTTATCTTAAGCGCCTGCTTAATCGTAACACTCAGTGTTGTGTTATCGTGGACGTCAGCAGTAGAATGTGTTCTCTTTTGATGAGGTCTATTTTGGACATGTCTGCGACAGGGGGTCATCTTGACCAGTCGCAGTGCAACACTAGGGGCTGCACCTGAGGGGTGGCTCGGGTCTCAGACTCGAGGGAAGGAGGGAGAGGCCGAGAGAGAATTCAAAGTGACAACGGATAGAAGTAGAAAGAGAGGAAGACCAGGGATGAAGGCTCACAGCTGGGGAGGGTTACTCTGAATTGCAGAGTTAGTTTGATGTCAACAGACTGACAGAAGTTGTTTGCTCTTGGCCTGCAAATTCGTGCTTACACATCTGACCTAGGCTGTGTCCACAATGCTGGTCCTAAGACCAGGAGGTTGTGGACTTCAGTCCCTGCCAAGTCAGACTGCTGTGTATGCCAGCAATCCAAGGATTTAGATGCAATTCTCTGACGGAATGTCAGCCTCACTAGCAGTTGAACTTAAGTCTAATCGCATCAAAGAAAATAAAAACACGTCCTTCCCATTTATTTAGTGTTACATGTCTAAGAACTGGGACTAATGTCAATACACATTGTCTGCCATCGATGCATACTGACACAAAAAAAAACATTTCTTCTGGAACAGAAGTATAAATCGGCGACACATTACAGGATCAGACTGAACAGACCGACATGAATTTCCAGTGGAGGAAATGTTTCCAAGCCGATGTTGCATGTCTCAGTCCACGTCTTGATCTGGTTATTCCCCCGCACTGATGAAGACGTGTAAGGCATGAATATCGAGGGCAATGACTCCAGTCCCCTTTTTGTTCCTTCTGTGAGTCAATTCACTTGTTTTTCAGCATGTTCCCAGTTGCTCAGTAGTGTATTAGTGACGGCAGTCAGTTAATTGAAATGCGCGTCACTGAAATGAAAGAGGATCTGCCACCTGTAAATCCCACCTGTCAGGACAAACCGGTATGTCGTCAGACACTTCCGAGACGGTTTTCCGAGGACCACCTGTGACGATAACGTATGTGTTTTTCTGGTCTTATCGTGCAATTATTTAAACAGCTCATTAAATGGATCAGCTGTAAATCCACCCTTTGGTAAATAAACCTGCCTAGCAACCAAAAAAAAAAAAAAAGTCTAAATAATATTGTGGTTTTGATGGAGGCTAGTCACATCAATCTCATACAGTTATGCTGGATAGTCATAATTTAATCTGAAACTGATTCCAGAGGCCATGGTTTCAGAGCAGAGCCACACTATGAACGCTACACATCTCCCTCCAAACATCAGCTGCAGAGCCATTCATGAACAAGGCCCCCTTCCTTGAGCCAAAGGACCAAAGGCTAACGCCCAGAAACGCCCTCTGTGTGGTAGGTGATTTGGGGAAGGGAGTGATGGGAAAACAATGTCTTAAGAGCTACAGACCAACAGGTTTGCCAACTACTGAACACACCTGACAATCTGCCTATTGTAGAGTGGGAGGGCTGGTTAAATTGGTTCAGTTTAACAGCTGAAAAGATTAACCACAGCCTGAATTGGAATGCAAACTGCAAGGTGAATAGAAACGTTTAGGGCCTAAAAAAAACAACAACTACATATTCTTTCGAAGATTATATAGTTGTTGTTTTTTTTAAATGTACTGTAGATTATCACGCTCAAGGGATACATTGGTTCTGTTTCTTGACCTACGAATCAGAGTTCATATTTATTCACCTTTTACATCTTATGATGTACAGGCGATTTTACAGGTGAAACCAGGCCAAGAAAGCCTAACTGTGACTTAACGCAGATATGTCCAGTTATTAACTGACCTCAAATTGCCTGTACTTCCAGACTTTAATTCTGAATTTAAGGGTTTGGGCTCTGAACACAAATCTCCAGCAGGGGCGAGCATTCACGGGCCTGGGGTGCGAGTGCTGCTCATTGGGTTTCCCTCCATTCAAACCCAGTTGGCCATGGCATAATCAATCCTCTGACAGAGTCAAAGCCGCCATTACTTTTCTTACCTGGAGTGGGCTGACCTTTGTCCCGCGCTGGTGATGGGGCGCCCGCTCGGGTCCCCACCGACAGCCATCGGGGCGATTTTTATTGCCACAGTCTTCAGGATCTACTGCTGCGGTCTCATTAACACAGAATAGATCGCTTCACAGTAAAATAAAATTATTTAGTGATTATGGTTATAATCCATTGCTGTGAGAAGCACAACACAGGACGTCGTTTCACATCCATGCTTTGAATCATGGGCCTCTCATATTAATTTTTAATATGCAAGGGTAAATGTGTAATCCTCCAAGTCCAGTGGTTCTCATTCCGGGTCCTGGGGCTTTCCTGTGTATGCTGGTTTTGGTACCAGCCTTCTCGCTCAGGACTGATTGTGCTGTTGAATCAAATAGTTGAAGAATACTTACTTATACTTGCTGTAAAAGTTTGGAAAACAGTTTTTTTTGCCAGCTCATTTAGTTTTTCAGTAAAATAAGATGAATTGGCCTTTTAACTGAATTAATTTTAACTAAGTCTTATCAGCTAGGAAAATGTCATTTATCAAACAGCGTGATGTGTTTTTTGTATAATAGATTCTCAAGGTACAAATTATACAAATGATCTCAAGGTGGTATGAACGAAATATATGAGCATATGTTTTTTACTGAGAGATAATGAGATAACGTTGAGGTCCGTTTTCAGTCAACAACTTTCAATCATTTTGGTCACATCTAGAATCAAAGTGAATACGTTTTTATCAAATGATCGACGCCTACCTTCACTGGTATAATTTAGCGTGACTAAACGGATTATGAAATTTATTTGCCTGGTTTTAATTGGTTTTGAATCTCTGCCAACTGCAAAAATAAACAAAAAAATGTAAGAAAATAAGAATTCACCATGTGACCAGAACATTATATTTGGGCATGCTGGTTTTCTGGTGACTTGTGACCTCTGTTAATAGGGAAAGCTATGAGATACAAAACATGATGGATGAGGAGATAGTGAAATATACCCATTACCTGGCAAATCGACAGGAAAGTATTTAATCCCAGCAATTCGTTCCATCAAACCGAAATGAAAGAAACGTGAAAATCCCCTTGCCTGAGGAGTCATAGTCCAATCTCTTGGGGACTATGAATCTCAGGAGCTGTCGCATAATCACCATGATAAACACCAAACTCCTCTGGAGCACACATGTTCATCCGCAAACAGTCCATTAAGCAGAAAATCTCGCTCTCTTTGTTTATTTCCAAACGACTGCCATCACCTGCGTCAATATTTACATAGTTTATTAGCGGAACAGAAGGACCAATCCAGGTTACTCTTTCTACACAGCTGGACATTTACTGAGTACTGTGTTCAAGGGTAGCTGAGGGACCCCTGGGATTTAAACCCCCACCCCCAAAACAATGCTCCAACTTTTCAACAAACTGTCTCATAGCTAGTTCGTTAAGGAAGGAAATAAACCAATCACAACTCTTTGTCATGGACCCCTCTTTGACCCCAGAGAGAACGTTACACAGCCATTGGCTGAGTTTTTTTTTTTTTTTCGAGGACATCCTGCTTCTCTGGAGATGCTTGTCATTAAGGTCAGAGTTTTCCTCTGTCAAGTTTCGGTGATGTCTGTAGCAGTAGCTCAAGGAGACGTGACCGTAAATTCTGAACGTCCTCGCTCTTTAGTGCCCAGCTAGCCCAACGAGTCTCCGTTTTTTTACTGCAGCGTTGCTACAATCACGTGGTTATAAACAACAGCAGAACTGAATTCGTTTTGACCACCTGAAGACTTAAATTAACGCTGCTTGCACACGTACATGTAAATGAAAAATTCCTAGTTCTTAAATATTTCTTTGATGCTCTTTTTTCCTGAAAATTCTTTGGATCATTACACTTACTTATTGAGACATCTAAAAGTCTTTGTCAAGACGCAGAAAAGTTGTGATGTAATAAATAAAAAAAGCAGGTGCCAAGTCTAACATCTAGTACAGTCAATGAGTAATGTTTGTATAGTACCAACAACTCTTCTCTGAAAAGATGAGTCACCAAGGCGCCAGTAAGAAATCGTATCAGCTATCTTTGGTGCTCTTTACGTTGCAATCAAAGTCATTAAATCATATCAGTTATCCTTGGTGCTCTTTACGTGCAATCAGTCATTAAATCATATCAGTTATCCTTAGTGCTCTTTACATTACAATCAAAGTCACATTCATGTCATGCTCTGCTTCATTTGCAGACAGACGGATGAGCTCTCAGGATTTCATGTCAAGGTTCAAGTAGAATTTTATGTTTCATCTTGCGTTTTCTGTTTTTGTGACTTAGTTTCTTAACAGGCACTTTTATACAAGTTGACTTACAGAGTTTTACAATTTCTACATTTGTCCACTTGTACTGCTGGATATTGTACGGAAGCAATTCAGGTTAAGTACCTTGCATAAGAATGCAACAGCTGGGGTGGGACCAGAAACCATTAGGTCAAAAGCTGGTCACAACACCAGTTGCCCCAACAATGGCAGCAACTCAGTTATGACACTGTTTCTCGTGTCATTTTGTGAGAAACAAGAAACTCAAAGACAGCTGACAATGTGCATATTCGTTTTGAATCTGAAGATTTCCTTTTACTTACAAAGAATTTGGGACACTATAAACACATTTAGTGCTGAACACATTACAATGTGCAAAGTGTTGCTTTAAATATATTTTACTTTGGAAAATAGATTTACTGTATGATATGCATTTACAAAATACATTTAAATCTAATGATTCCGTAACTGCACAAAATAGTTTTGTGGTAACCTCATGCTATATATGGCATAGTATTATTTACTCCTCTGCCGCAAACACAGCTGCTAAATCAGCTGCAGTCAAATGCGTCTAAACTACATCTAATTAAACAGCTGCTCCGAGACACAACAAGTGGGCAAATAATCCTTTATAATGTGCAAAGCCCGAAATCATGGTCTGGTATTCTAACATCGCGCTGTTTCGCGAAAGAGTGTCTGTTCTTAATGTAGCCTTAAGCCAATCGCAGGACTTTCGTTTTTCACCAGGTGAATGTAAACACCAACGTCAGATTCCTCCCGTCCAACTGAAAAAGTACCGTCTTTATCAGGCAGAATGGAGTTATAGCTGTGTCCATACGGGATAGGACGCCCAGCTTTCGTTCTGGAAATTCAAGGACTACAAATTATTTTAAGAAAGCGAAAACGAATTTCGGAGATCACTAAGGATTTCCCGTTTGTTGAGCTCTATTCGCTATGATAAAGAATTATAAACCCGCCTTTCAGATACTTACAGATACTTCTGCCTACAGACTGTCTTTTCAGGCTACAGCTAGTCGCCTGATTTTCGGTTGCGGAAAACTATACGGACGTTGGGTTCAGTAACCGTCTTGCGGGGGCAATTTAGGGGGTAAACGAAAAGCTTTGAGCGATAAAAACGGACGTACATCAAGTCTGACTTTTTCCGTGGAGCAGTCTACGCTGACTGGAGACCAAGATTTCGTTTTAAAACAAAACGTTCGGAATGTTGACCGGGAGGAAAATATAAAAGTACACTGGGAATTCCATGGTGCAATTCCAGTTTATTTTTCTTTTCAAGTGATGGAGTTGTCTATAGCTGCGACATTAAATGTATCTTTGTCCGGCCATGATAAATGACCTTCTGTTTTAATTTTGTTACAATTACCGCTGATTGTAGCTCCGTGCGGAGGATTTTGACATTCACTAGCTGTACCGGTCGACTAAGTCCAACGACATCAACAATAATCAATTGATTTTTAACGTGATTTCCCCGCCACCAAATCGGACTCGTTGGAGGTGTCGATGGTTTGCAAAATACCAAGCGATACCTGAGCTTAAACAAAGTTATTACATTTTAATATATGAGGCTATGTAGATTCCGAAAGTGTGACGGGAAAGAGGAGAATATGAATACGCGACTGCCTTCGCTTCTTTGTGAGCTCAGCTCTTTCCGCACGTGCCAATAACAAGGATTGCTATTTTAAAAAAACTGTCATAACTAGCACTTCTTTCAATCCGTGTGTGTTTATAGAAATACCGCGCATAAGAAATATCAAGAAACATACAAATTGCAGATTACCGGAAGACCACTTGTGATTCCTACTCGGTAATTCGTAGACACGGAGGTTGCTTGAGGGTCACGAAGTCTGGACAAAATTGGCTAATCAAGGTGGAAGAAAATAATTTACCTGAAAGGCACAGCAAAGTAGTTTAGATTGCCGTTTATTAGTGACACAAGATGGATGTGAGGAATGCGATTTAAAAAAAAAAAAAGGTGTGAAGACTAAGCTACCCGTGGTGGTTAAGTTTAAATTTGTACCCGAAGTCTGAACAGGTGTTCTTACGTGATTTTTCTTAATTGGACGCGTTCATATTCTGAGAAAAATAAGTTTCGAAAGGCCTATATTATTTGGTTTGAGTGCTGTGAACCGAGAATTTAAGGACGGTTTCGCTCTGTGACAAAGGACATACCAAAACCATGGGGACAATCGCGCTTCTTATTGCAAGTTTATTACTCGGTAAGTAATTTTAATGTATTTTAGATTTTATCGTTTAGTGATGTCAGTATAATTTAGGCAAGCGTGTCGCTTTAAAACTAATGTGTTTTATGATTTGCCGTTTTTAATGAACTTGCTAATTTCTTAAACAATTAAGAAAATATTGTTACGATTATGCATTGGTATACCTGCAAGCACATATGACGTCACTTAGTTGAGGTGAAAGTACTCGACATTCTCATTGAAACCTCGCTAACAAAATAAACTGTTCTCGATGATATTGATGAAACTCAGACTTATTGAATAATAACCAATATTATATTATTTGTAATATCAATCTACTTGAATACATATCATGAAATGACAGTGACGTCTCCTTTTTTTGACTTAGATAAGGTGTTTGATACAATTGAAAATACCTTCATTTTTAAATCTCTGCACTGGTATTGATGTTTTTATGTCTACGTTGCATCGCTATGAGATTATTTTGCACAGTTTTTAAAGATGATGATGTTCAGGGTATACCCACTGTCCACCTTAATATCTAGGCCTAGGTTGGTGAATTGGTGGATGAAACGAGGTTATTTTAAGAAAAATAAATGAATAAATAAAATATAAACTTCTACAGCCACTCAGTACTTCTAATTCTTCTGGTCTGTAAATATATATTTTTCTGACACAATAATATACTATTCCTGTTAAAGAATGTCTGATTATCTTGTGTCAGATAACTTGTTATAGCAAT
>JAOVYW010073682.1:0-15375 GCA_025775045.1 Hiodon tergisus
ACATCCTTTTTGTTCCCCCAAAACGCCCCCCCCCCCCCCTCCACCCGCCAGTCGCCAGCACTGCGACTTTGGGTCCCCGGGTCACATGATACGGCATAGTCCGCTGTGTCTGCTGATCCAGACGCCCGGCGTGACACAAATTCCCGCCAGACCTACTGGCATTCAGTGCCAACGGCAGAGCAGTCTGGTAGCCACTGACAACTCTGAGTCACATATTAAAGGGGGGGGTAGTCTGGAATGCGTGGAAAGTTGGCTGGGAAATCACCGTAGGGTTCCACCATCCACCCGCTGTGATGCCTCTCCACAGCAAAGGGCCTGGGCAGAGCAGCATCCTGCCCCAGGAGGGAGTGAACGGCCCTGCCGTCAGACAGGAAGGCCCCCCACAGAGACTCCCCCGTCCAGCCCAATCACCATCTTCCTCATCCCTCCTCGGCCGCTGTGGCCGTTATCAACGCCAGGTGGAGGTTAGCAGTTCAACACACCCGCCTAAGTCCAACCAGCCAAAACACTGTGCGCTGGTTCGCAGTTCTTTTCAGTGAGAAACTAACCTCCATCTCTCTCTCCACAGCCAAGCACGCCCCACTTCCATATTCTACCGTGTAACTTAAAACCCAGAGCCCTTATCTTTAAAGAGCACATTCCAAATACCTGGGCATCCCTGAGGCGCACACAATTTGTATTTAGACAAAAAAAAAAAAAAAAACATAGGTTTTGCCACGCAAAATAAACTTGAATCGCACACAGCAATACAAAATAATAAATACATTTTTTTCATTCCGGTGTTGGGTTATATTGTCTACATTTTCAAATCGCAATATTGGGTCTTGGTACCAACAACACCAAATGTCCAAATGCATTCACAATCTTTTCCTGTAGCCACTAGTGATTCTCATTCTCTCATTTCACAAGGCACTCAGATAAAAACAAAGACATTTAAACAACATAGAGGACCCAAAGACCACCAGGTGCCATTCTACTAAATAATTCATAAAAATTAAAGAGCGACAGTGTCAGTCTCTCCCTCACACACATACACAAACACAAACATATACAGCGAGGGAGTAATGTAATGGAGATTGCCGCCGTTCTCTAACTGGATTGGAATCATCTTTAAGGGCCTGTCGATGTAGCCGTCTTTAGTGAAAGGCTATAAAACATAACGCAAGTATCAGCAACACACAACAACACTTACCCACAACATCCACCTCCGAGGCTCCGCGCATTCTCAAGTACACAAGGCCCAGCAGCACGAAAAACAGACAAGCGGCCGTCAGAAGGAACATGGAGAGGTAATGGGCGCTGAAGCCGCCGGTGACAGACACTTCCTCTCTTTTGAACTGCTGAAGCAGGTCTTCCTCCGGAACCGCCAGCTTCGGTTTCGTCTGGTTGTAGGAATTGTTCGAGCTCGTGTGATTCGCGTGATTGGGGCGGTACGCCTGAGAAAGGCCGCTGTAAGCGGAATATCGAGGTCTTATCCCGATGTTGAACCTACTATTAGTGGAGCTTCCGTCCTCATCATCATCATCATCTCCCCCACTGTTGACGTGGTGATTGTTGTAAGCCGGCGGACTGATGTCGCCGTAGTCCCGGACGCTTTCGCCCATAACGCCGGAAGACAAGTTCGATCTCATCGAGTAGTTGCGGTTCTCCACGGCGCCGCTCATTACCGACTCGCCTTGACCTTTCTTCTTCTTCTTCTTCTCCTCCTCCTCCTCCTCCTCCCCCTTGCCTCCCACCACGTCTAGACTAATAGCGCCAGACTTGTCATTTATTCTGATTACGCCAACTCTAGTGTTTTCCTGGTGGCTCTTCGCTCCCCCCACAGTCTTGTGAGACGACGGTGATTTTTGAGTTCGTTTAGAATTCAGTCGCCGAACGTGCTGCCTTTCTCCGTCCTCCGAATCCGAGTCCGAATAATCACCGACACCGGATTTACTGCTGTTCGAAGTGAAGGAAGATCTACTGCCATTCAGATTCCGTGTGTCCCTCTCCACTCCACAACCATCACCGTCCTCTGAATCTTTATAATCCCTTCCCTCATATCTTATAGACTGCCAGACCCCGACGCTCAATTTCTCGTCTCCCCACCAGAAATCCCCCAAGCCACCGCTCCTCCCCTCTAGTCGCCCGGGAGTGGAATTCACACTACCAGGGCTGCTACTCACACCGACTCCTTCATTCCTGCGAATAGCTGCGGGTACTACCGTAGGCCTTGACTGCCGATGCCCGGAGACCCGTTCTCTTCTGCCGCTCTGGTATAGGCCCCCTTTTTTCTGTCTGACTTCGACATCCGATTCATCTGAGCTAAACCCCAGTAAGACCTTGTCACCTCCAACTGAGCGCTTTTCGGTAACAGCCGGGCGACCGCAGGGACTACTGCTTGTACTCAGGTGTGTGACGTCATGGCTGGCTGGCCTGGCTCCGAATCCCGAAGCTCCAGCCGCTGTGTTGATACCGCTGTTGCGAGCCTTGTTGGACCTGGTGCCACGCTGTTGCTGCTCATCTCGGAGTTTCTTGAGTTTTTTCAAGTAAACAGGTCGTGTGTTCTCAGTCACCGGACCTGGAATGAAGCCGAGGCGGTTTAACTCTGAGAAAAGCTCCTCATCGGTTAGCTGTGCAGCAGCCATCTTTGCTCGGAACTAACACACACAGAAGGCTCAGTGGGAAGTGACGTAAAAGGATCAGTCCCAGACATGAACACACACCAAAAAAAAAAAAAAAAAAAAAACTAGTTCACGCGTGTTACGCAGGCTAGCCTACTTGTCTGCTCGGAGTAGGATTAATTACCGACTTTATCGCAGCAGATAAATCCATTCCTTTATCTAGTAGTGTGTTTTATGTATTTAAATTAAAGTTACATGTGTTGTTACATGTAATGTAGTAATTTTGTATTAATTAGCTTATTCAAGTGAAAGGGTGTTCCTTTTTTACTGAATATGGCTGTTGTTTCGTTGTTGTTTCGTTTTATCTTACTGCAATCGTTGAATCACCGTTATTATAATTTTCTTTTAAAAGAATTCAAAGATTCAGAATTGTGATTCAGGTTGTGCAGTGGGTCAGAAAGTCAGAAATATAAGGGGTTAGAAATGACCCTGTCAACAGTAAGACTTTATAGTCAATGCGGTATTTAACTGTAACACTGGAGCTTTTGAAGGGTATTCTTAGAAACCCGGGCAAGTGTGTTGATGTTGAAATAGTCAAGTCTGGAGGACACAGACGCGTGAACAAGCTTTTCTGTGGGAGACCGTGATAGGACAGAGTGTTGCTGAGCCACGTTTACATGGAAAAGGGACAACTTGAATGCCCAACATTAAGTTGAATGGAAGCTCTTCAACAGGTGCAACCGATTGTCTTTCAGAGCCAGAGGACCCCCGAGTGCAAGCCATGGTGAAGTGCTCCGGTGGCGGGTCGTTTGGACGGCGGGAAGCGTCCTCTCGCTGTTCAGGGGCCGTTTAATTAAATACAGTGGGACTGGAAGGCACTGGAGAGTGGGGACCACAGACTGACCACGTTCGGTCGTTTTTCTGTGGTTTAAACATAATAAACTGAAAAACATAAGCATTAAATTATATGGGGGGGGCGTGTTATACTGAAGGCCAGTGGAATAAGTTATTTCAGATATCCATAAATCAAATTACTTATATTTGGGAAGGGCTGGCACCTTCAGAAACAACAACTTTTAGACGAGGGGAGTCTTTGAATTCCTTAAAGGGAATTCTGTGAGTTATATCAATACAGGTAATTAAAGTGATCTAGCTGACTTGGGGCTATTTCAACAACTGGCCCTAGGCTTTCTCTTACTCTCACTTTCTGCAAACCAGTTAAACCTCACTATTCAATGTATAACCCTTGTGCACTAACATTGTCATGTCCGAAGGACACAGGGTCACCATAGGGGTCGATCTGTTTCTCCAGGCCTGGTCTGTGTGTTCACTGGGGAATCTGACAATGCAGCTCACCCTGTTGGAGGCTCATAATTGTGCCCCTATGCAGATTTCAGTAACACTTATTTGCGTTAGATATCAAAGGCACTGCTCTCACTGTGACTGGCTAGTGGGCTCTCAAAAGGTAGACACCCCCCATCTCCCTTTTTGGTGAAAATAATTAAAGTAAAAATGACAGGTGGGTTTATGAAGAAAACGTTCTAACTGACATTGCGTTATTTTAATAACTAATCAGTATTGTTTTTGTTTGCATATTTTTTAAAGTTAATTGATATAGATCGTTCTTCAAACGTCATTCATAAACGACCATGAGAAAAAAGAAACAGCAATGCATTCTACTGAAAAAATGGTTACAAATGTCTATATTTGTTCATTTGTTTAACTTCGCCACCCTGTGGTAGCACGCGCATTGCAAATCCTCGTACAAGTAGCGCGCTGCACGGCGCAGGGATTTCATTCTGCAAACTCGTTCGGGACTCAACGGAGTACAGCGAGCGGAACTCAGAAGGCGAAGGCGCAGCGATTTAAAAATACAGCGCAATATTTGGTGGACTGCGCATAATGGCCACTGAGACACCTGTTTTGTGCCCCTTCAAAAAATGCTTTCTTTTACTTTTGGCCAGTTTGTTTGGGAGTTCCATTACAGATGCTGCACAGGACCAAGGCAGTTTGTACATGTGGATTGATGCCAACCAAGCCAGAATCCTAATTGGTAAATACACAGATAAATAGATTAATGCTAAAGTGCCAATTTCATAATGCCAGCGGCAAAAAAAAATCCGATAACATGAAGTCCATTCAATTTCACATGGGTGTTTTGCGGATATTATCTACCAAAACGATTTGCACTCTGATGAGACGTATTGTTTGAGTATGGTTTTAATGGTCGACTTCTTGATTCAACAGGTTTTGAGGAAGATATTTTGATTGTGTCCGAGGGGAAAATGGCCCCGTTTACTCACGACTTCAGGAAAGCGCAACAGAGGATGCCAGCCATTCCTGTCAATGTCCACCATGTGAACTTCACCTGGCAAGCTACGGCGCAGGTAGGTGTTTCGCTTTTTAAATAAGATGGCAAAATTACGCACTAAGGAAGTCCTAAAATTATTTATTTATTGTGATAAATAGAAATAGTTTTTTATCCAGTCGGTAATTATGTATTTGAATGTGACTACATTACCCGGCAAGTGGATTTCTAAGTTGATTTTTTTTAAATAATACGGCGCAAACTGTAATTTTTCCTTATGCAGTGTGATCGAAAGGCTTCAAAAATTACATAAAGAGTAACTTCACCTCTTTTGATTTAAGCAATGTTACAATGAAGTTACTCTGCAGTGGTGCAGAATAGAAGGTAAACCTTACAGTCGGACAATCAAAATAATGTTTATTGTCTACTTACCTAAATGCTTATATAATGTTAAATATGTTTCCACGTGTTCTCTTAAATTTTCACTTTTTCGTGCAAAGTTAACGTAAAGTAAGAAGTTCCATTCTTAACACGTAAAGCGCCGAGTGTGGCCGCGAGTTTATTATGTGTGTTTTTCTACCCTGATTTGCTCTATTCCGTTTCGAATGCAACATATTTCAATAAAGGCCACGCCCCTCGCGCCACAGCTGAACTTACTACAAAATGAGGCAGAGAGACTGTTTATAAATTGCTCCAAAATAGAAAATTTAACTTGCTGGAGAATCTTGTGAACGTCTTTGTTGCGAGACCTGGGGCACATTTACAAGTGGCTAAACGGAGTGCTCGGAATCGTTTCTATCTTTAATATTCTAAATCCATTTACTTGCGGTATTTTACGTCTTGGTGTTGTAGACACGCCGCCGAGGATCAAAGCGTAATTCTACCGAGGTCCCTGCTCATTTAATGCGTCAGGGCTATGCTAGCCATCTGGTCCATCTGCGCATAGAAAACAATGGGCAAATTCTCAGGCGTGTGCCAGAATCCGTGCGTTATTTGAAGGAAAACGTTCTCTGTGCCTGTTATTGTTTGTATATATTGATTTGAATTCTGAATATATATATAGCAATGTCAAAACCATTCCGAGCGATTAATAGTAGAAAAAAATATTTACAATGCGCGAAAAACTATTACTACCAATACTGTTAGTGAGTATGCTTCCCAGATTTGTGCTTTAGATATACAATTATCTGAGGTCCTGTAAGATATTTCACGAAACGTTCTCCTTCATTCAATTGTTTTTATTCATCTTTTAAATTAAAAACTAAGTATTTTTTTACTAACTCTAGAAACTTCCACAATTTACACCCTTGCACGTGCCATCCGATCCTGACTCCATCGGCATATAACTCGCGCCACGAGCCATGCCTATTTAACCTATATCCTATGTCATACCCGCGTTTCGTGGAAATTGCGGGACGCTTTTCTATATCAAACGTAATCCTAAAAGACACCTTACCTCGCCACCAACTTGGCTATCAATTCTTAATAGCGCTTTAACATTTTTTGGCAAACTTTAGACCGTAAATATGACTGTAATTAATTTAGATTATTTTTGTGGGGATATAATTAATGTGCGTGATTTTTTTTTAACTTGTTCCCTTATAAATAATTTTTCAGAAATTCTAATGCCATGCAAACGTTGTTGACTAAGGAAGGGGTAATTTTGCATGCTGAATCTTACCAAATACGTTAAGTGTTTTCAAAACGTCAGAGCAATGCTTTCGGTAGGCAGTTTTCCTTTTTAAAAACTTGTAAAAGTTAAGTCATACACATATATTCGCAGAAGATCCTAAGGTCGCGTGGACATTCAGCATTTAATAGGCAAATATTTCTTAACTTTTCTTAATTTTTGAGTTGTTTGGTTCATCATAAGTCACGTATAGCTACTGTTATTTTTCAAAGTAAGATATTTCCTTTGGATGCCAGGGTATCGTACTACTTTGGGCTTAATTCTTCATGTTATATCTCACCGAACTGCGGTGTATGGATTTTGGTATTAAAAGCACAGCCAATACATTTCAAATTTACATTTTTAACCGTGTTATCGTTTAATCGAGGGATTTAACGAATGACGTGTTACCGCACACTACTTCTGAGATCATAATCCGCAAACGGCATGCGGTGTTGGTGAATTAGAAAGGGCTCGATCTTTTTTTGGGTTCAGTTACCTCCACTTCAAAGCTATCCGCGCAGGCTTAAGAACAAAGACCCAAGGCACAGAGCGTGGCCAGAGTCACCCTGTGAGAGTTATCCGTGTTGATTACCATTCAGACGCGGGATTAACATTGCTATCCGTGCACTGCGTACTTTCAGTGATGAAACCGCGCACGTTTACACTAGGAATCTCTGGAGGAAAAAAAACTCGAGCTTTTCCCCCGCCCCCTTGCTCTCACATCTTTGCTGTTTTTAGGTCGCTCTACTCCACGGACTTTGTTTGATTTTCCAGTTGCGCCATGAGAATAAAGTAAACGAGTGCCCATCAAGGTGAACCGTGGCTAATGAAATTAGCGCGGCAGTTTTGCAACGGGGCCTAGCAGCACTCCTTCAGAGGAGCGGTTGGCAGAGGGAACCAGAGCAACAAGAAGAAAAAATCAGCCAAATGCGATTATTTGACAAGTGTATAATTTTTTGTTTGCGCGCGCGCGCGCGGGTCTGAACGGTTAGTTCGTGTCCATGCAACGCAGTCGCCATGCTTTAATTAGTCAAAAACTTTACGGGAATCACATGTTCACGTCTACTCTGTTTGAATTTACTAGTTTTATTCACACAACCGAGGATTTGTGTGGATCCCTCCCAACAGGAGCCTGCGAACAGTTAGAAAATAGATCTGCGCTTTGATATCAGCGCTAAGGGTTGGCTTGCCTGCGCGAGTGTTCCGTGGCACGGCGCTCCTCCTCTCCGCATCGTTCTGTTCGGGTGCTCTGGCCTCCTGATCGATTCACCGTTGCTGCTTGAAGTCGCTGGGGAAAAAATAATATTTTGAGTAGTTAGCAACAATAGAAATTACTGATACTTAAACTGATCATTATTCCCCCCCCCCAAATACGACATTTTGCAGGCAGAATACTTCTATGAGTTTCAGACCCTCCGCTCCCTGGATAAGGACATCATGGACGACCCAACAGTCAATCTTCCTCTGCTTGGGTCTGTCCCACACAAGGCCTCAGGTGAGTGACAGGAGGTGGTGGGCTGAGCTCTGGTTGCACCTTTCCAGTGACTGCACGGGTGTGATCGGGGCAGTATTCCTTTCGCTCTCAATCGAAGGGGCAATTCTGAAAACAGCATCACGGAAGCTGTTCACAGCTTCGCTAGGCCAAGACAAATGGGGCCAAAACTGGAGACTGGCTTTAGGAAAAAGTCCACCTTGAAACGTAAGACCCAAGGCCACACTGCTGTTGCACAGTTGATAGAACCAGGTCATAGAACAAGCAATACTCTGCTGAGTTATTGTTATGGTAATAATCACAGAATCCGTAAAATACTGTTACACCTCTAGTCCAATGAGAACATATTTAATTTCTAAGGTAACATCAAAATGTTTCATTGAATTGAAATAAAAACAAAGAATGTCTGTGATCTAATGGACCTCCATTAGCCACCTGTGACCTGCCTGTGACCTGTTTGTGACCTGTCTGTGACCTGCCTGTGACCTGTCTGTGTGTGGTGAGGTATGCCAAGTCAGCGCCTGGTCGCATGTTGTGTTTGTCAGTGGTCCAGGTGGGTTTCCCCTGTCTGGGCAGCCAGGACGGCGTGGCTGCCTTCGAGGTGACCGTCCTGGTTATGGACGAGGGGGGCAACATCATCCTCAGGACCCCACACAATGCCATCTTCTTTAAAACCTGTCAGAGAGGTAAGAACTGGTGAGGATATTTTTTTTTTAAAACACAACCCAAGGGGTATCAAGTGACTCCTCTTAGCTTTGCTGCAGAGTCATCGCTCTATGGTACCAACCTTTTATGTTTAGAAAACTACCAATTTTACGTTGATAAAAATAAACCGTTTGGTTAAAAAAAACTTTGTTAAGATTACTGTTTTGGGAATATTTCTTCATGTTTGGTCATGTTTCTGCATTTTCGTATACACAAGTGATCCTTCTGAGGGTTTTTTCCCTCTTGACTAAACCTCTTAATCTGCCTGTGTAAATATAAATGACCTCTTTCTGTACCTGTGTAAATATAAGTGACCTCTTTCTCTACCAACACCATTGTTTCTCAGGTTGAATTAACTCAAGTAACACCTTTACTCTGGTTTAATCAGATGCATCTGCAGTAGCACACGTTGTCATCTTGATGACTTTTAAAGCCAGATCCATACTGTGGTATCAGCTGAATCAGGACAAATGAATGAGTGGGTCAGATAGATAAAAAGCTACTTACAAAGTGTGGACACGGGGGGATTAGACGGGATCTGGCACATGTTTTCCACAAAAGTCGATATCTAGTCTTCTTTCCAGACAATAATATTTGTTACAACAAGTCAAACTCCCTTGCTCCATGTTCTGGGTTTGGTTATAGAGAAAACAAGAGTTTTTTCCCATTCGAGTGTTTACTGTGAGATAAAAATGGATTTAATCAGTCATCGCCCCGAGATCTTTCAGGATTTAATCACAGGCTCCTATTTTGACGGATAATCCCGTAAACGATGACGAAGACGTCGGCCTCCTTTCACTAATGTGAAGATGGCACCCTCAGGAAACCACCAGACCGTGTTACCAAATATCTGCCATTGTTTGATTTTGACAGGAAAACCGATTTAGCGCTCAGCCTTTAATTTTTCTTTTCAACCATCTCATCAAGGCAGCTGCAGCGAGCGCGCGCAGTCTCAGAGTGACGATCAGAAGTGATGGTTATCGTTTGAAAGTTAAAGCACAGTTTAAAGCGGCTGGAAGTCGTTTGACCGCGATCCCACATCATTCCAACGCACACACGCAAGTGGGACTGGTGTTGCTGGGCTTTGCAGAAGGGCCCGGAGGCGTGGCAGGATGCGGCAGGCCTTGTTTGCTTAGCCGGATTTCGATGCTGGTGCAGACAGGGCTTGCCTTAGCCACCACTAATCCCCACGGAAACCCGGACAGTGATGGGAATGCTTTGCGGGTGACGTGAGTGCAGGCGGGTGTCGAGGTACAAAAGGCCCTGCTGCCCAATGATGTCATGCGAATTCTGCCAGCTGCTGCGACCATGGGAACAAGAAATCCAGCACCCCCCTCCCACCTTACACAAACACTTAACCTCCCTAGTCTTGCAGAACCCCTTTCCCCATATACTCTACGCACACACACCCCACACAACATTCTATCTCGCCAACAATGGTAATAACATAAGAAAATAAATATTCAAGTGTAGGGGTTACAGTACAGTAGCCCTGGCCTGCCTGCTACATTTGTTTTAAAGTGGGGGGTCAATATATTTTGGAATAACAATTAGGACACTCTGACAGCTGGTGGCGCAGTGGTTAAGATGCACCAGAGAGATAAATTTGTTATAGTAGGCTCTCGTGTTTGCAGCTTCTCATTTCCTTATTGCTGTGGACTGTATTTTAGTAGTCTTTGAAGAAAACAGTTTTAACGGAATAGACAGAGCCAGAACTGGTAGGAAATGCTTAATCTGAAACAGACTCTCCAGTCAGACTTGATTCCTCCGATGCTAAAAAGTCTTTTGAGGGCAATTGAATCACTATTAAGTTATTTTAGGCACACAGGACAATGTGAGAGTCAAAGTACCCTACTGGAACAAGCTGATATTGTGATTTAGCTAAATGACCTGCTGTTCACATCAGCAAGACGGTGTAAACAGGAGGACGTGCCTCATCAACCTGTCAATCCTTCCCCAAAGTGTTGCTTTCCTCACCACACTGAAGAAACGTTGATGCGGTTTAATCCGGGTCCGTTGATGAACAGCATCTCTCTTTGTTTACCGGCCGTTTCTGGAACCTCTTTCCCTTTTTCCCCGAAGCAAAATGCCCCGGGGGCTGCCGAAATGGGGGTTTCTGCAACGAGCGGCAGGTCTGCGAGTGCCAGGATGGTTTCTACGGCGCACACTGCGAGAAAGGTAACCGCGCCAACACGGCTGTGTGTGCTACGACCCGCTGACATGGCTGTACGGTGATACAACCTGCTAACATGTCTCTGTACTACGACCCGCTAACATGGCTGTGTGTTTGTGCAATGGCCCGCTAACATGGCTGTGTATTTGTGCTATGGCCCGCTAACATGGCTGTGTATTTGTGATTTTGAAACATAGTGACCAGGTTTGATTGACTGCAGTGTCCTGGTAGTGGTGGTTGGGACAATTCGATAAGACAACCCCCCTTTCCTTTAACTGTACATTCAAATTTGGGTAGTGCTCCAAGGCTTTACTTTAATTAAGCAGTTAGCTATTAATTGGTAAAACAAACGGTCACATGGGCTACACCCTATGAGCTGTTAGGCATTACTACTTCTAAAACGACCGACCGAGAGCTTAATTTCGATGCTGTTTAATTTAGCAAGCTTTGTTGTCACATACACAAGATCACACCTTTCTTCTGCATGATTATCGATTATGAATAAAAAGTGCAGCAAGCGGCAAAATAGTACATAATATGCATATCATCGTATTACCCTCTAGTGCCCCCTAAAGGACATATAATGTACTGCACCACTCCATATCGCAGTGTAAAGTGACTTCTCTGTTAAGCATAATGTGCAATGTAAGTGATTCACATGTTCCTGGTTCACGTTCTGTGTAACGGTTGCTATCAAATCCCCTGACTTTGTCCTCTCTTCTCAGCCCTCTGCTCCCCCCGGTGTCTGAATGGGGGCCTGTGTATGAGCCCTGGCGTGTGCATCTGCCCGCCTGGATACTACGGCGTCAGCTGTGACAAAGGTACGGTCGAACCCGTGTGGGAAGGAGGGAGAACGTCTGTCCATGGGTTCCTGTCTCAAAACATAACCCTAACACTAACCCCACCTCCAATGTCTTTTAGCCAACTGCAGCACCACCTGTCTGAACGGGGGCACCTGTTTCCACCCAAACAAGTGCATCTGCCCTACAGGATTCAAGGGGAATCAGTGCGAAATCAGTGAGTAGAAACCCTGCTTTCACAGTCAGGTCAGGTGGGACGCAGTGGTCAGTTCGGTGGTCAGTGGAACATGTGCTTAATACTGTGAGTGTTTGCCCTCTTCTGCACGGAGCTATCACTGGGAGTGTTTAAATGACTTTTTAAAATGAAATTTACACTAAAAGGTTTGCTCTGAGAATCAAAAGAGAGATGTGGAAAAACATTTAACATGGAATATATGGCATTTTATTAATGTTGTCTATTTTATAAATAAACTGACCGTACCATTGATTGGCAGTTATGAAATATTCAAAAATAGAACTTGATAAATTAATATCTTAGACCCTTTGCTCAAAATCAGGGTAAAACAACTATTTAAAAAATTATATTTTCATATAAAAAGTTTTGGCAATTGAACCCTGAAGAACAGACAATAACACAGCTCACCGACATTT
Source organism: Hiodon tergisus (assembly GCA_025775045.1). Taxonomy (NCBI): domain Eukaryota; kingdom Metazoa; phylum Chordata; class Actinopteri; order Hiodontiformes; family Hiodontidae; genus Hiodon; species Hiodon tergisus. The sequence goes on from JAOVYW010073682.1 coordinate 12,405, forward strand.
AGCCATTATACAGAGAGCCATTGCTTTTTCTTCTTTTTTTTGTCTGTAGGTTTTATGTTACCCTCCTCGTTTGAAATTTGAAATGAATTTGAAATGGAACCGTAACAATTCAAATATTTTAATGAAGTTTCCTTTTTCTCAAAGAAACCCTCCTTACGTTTTTTTCCACGGATATACATTTCGTTGTTATGCTGAACAAAATCCACTGAAGTTCGGTGTGTCTTAATATTCCGGTGTAATATGACCACCCAGTGTTTTACAAGCTCACTCCATTCAGCCTACGCTTGGAATATCAGTTACATAGTGATGTCAGGTTTTCTCACACCATCAGTATTGGTTACCGGACGCTCTTAACCAGGACGACTTCCTTAATGCCTGAAGGCCCAACTACTAAAATTAGTTAATTATTATCATTTGGAATTATTTGGAATTATTTTATCCCTCCCAATTTTTCATCGTCGATTGTGCTAATGCGCCTTAGCTTGTTGCTAAAACCCCCACCACCACACAAAGAGAGGGTGAGGAGAGGCCTGTTCCTCTCGGGAGTACTGCCAACCTGCAGGAACCCAGGAAGACCGTAGGAAACCGAGAGAATCCCTGCCAATTTAATCCACCCTATCCTGGGCAGCGCAATGCCAACAGTGCCTCGCCGTGCACTGCTCTCCCGGTCACAATCAGCTAATGACATCATCTACAATCGAACAGGCGAAGAACCTGGAAGTCCAGCTCACATGTGTAGCCTGTGGTCTGTCTCTCAGGAGGCTGTTGTTCTGCACTCTGTGTTCCATCTCTCACAAGGCCGTTGTTCCGTGTTCTGTGTTCTGTCTCTCACAAGGTTGTTGTTCCGTGTTCCATCTCTCACAAGGCTGTTGTACTGTGTTCTGTGTTCCATTTCTCACAAGGTTGTTGTTCCGTGTTCCATCTCTCACAAGGCTGTTGTACTGTGTTCCGTGTTCCATTTCTCACAAGGTTGTTGTTCCGTGTTCCATCTCTCACAAGGCTGTTGTACTGTGTTCCGTGTTCCATTTCTCACAAGGCTGTTGTTCCATGTTCCATTTCTCACAAGGCTATTGTTCTGTGTTCCATCTCTAGGTCGGTGCAGCCAGCCCTGCAGGAACGGAGGGAAGTGCACAGGACGGAATAAGTGCAAGTGTACCAAGGGTTTCCATGGAGACCTGTGTGGAAAGGGTGAGAACTCCTGGATGCTGAAGGAGAGTGTTTAGGGGTGGAGATTTTGTTTAGGGGGACATCCATCCACCTCCCTCATGGCATAAATAGTTTATATGGTGATGACAGCTGCTGTTGGGAGCCTGTATGTGTGTGTGTGTGTGTGTGTTGATTTGATATGCGATATCACACGTCCTTGGGCAGCCACCTGTGACCCAGGCTGTGGACCCCATGGGACCTGTGTGGAGCCCAACAGGTGCCAGTGCCGGGACGGCTGGCACGGACGCCACTGCAACAAGAGTGAGTGACCGTGTGATTCCTCCAGCGTCGGCCCTGTATTTCCACTCAGCGTCAGCCTTCAGGGCCACCCACAGCTGATGGGCAACTGCAAGTCTCTCAGACACACAGATTCAGTACTTCAGCTCTGCCCCAAGGAGTCCCTGGTTAAAGGCAAACGGCGGCTTTTAGCGGTCACAGTGCAGTAACAAGCCCAGGTCCAGTAGCACAACTGAAGATTCCAAAGTGGGAGGAAAACAGGAAGAATAATTGGCTATCCTAAATCTAGAGGAAAAAGAGAAACCAGTAACTTGTGTATCAATCTTGTGTTGACTGGGAGGAAATAAAAGCCCAGATTTTGTTAAGGTTAATGGCCATGACCAATTTAGCCGCTACCTGGAAGTGGACAAGCCGTAAAATCATTTGGGCACCCGTTACATATTTAGTTTTCGGCCAACCTGCCCGCGTTCTTCGTGCGACCACCTTAGACCCGAAGATGCAGGAAGTGCAGAAGTTTGTCACTGTTGACCGCGCCCGTCTGGCTTTCCGCCGTCTCTCTTTCCCAGGGTACCGGTCGGGGGTCCTGACCGCTCCGCGACCTTTGGGACCGAAGCTGATGCAGCAGCATACCCCCTCCCCCAAGGACAACGCCGCCACCCCGGCGGAAACCAACTACATTGTATGAGCACGTGGTTTCCTCTTTCATTCAACGACGACCTTCCCTATTGTGAGGTTTCACGCCAACTTCAAAGCCCCTCCCTTTTCTCTTCCCATCAGACACATTACTGCGTTTCATGTCAGATACTGGTCAGATACTGGCCATTATTCATGCGCGTCTCATTTCCTGCTGACGAATCCCCTCTCTTTCCTGCTCCGATCTGCTTCACCTTCCCGTTTATCCAAAGGGGCCCGATGAAAAAGCACTCCCGTGTCATCCGAGCACCCCTTCGGCCCTGCAGCCATAATGGTTTAACTGGTCTACCAAACGTTTAGTCTCTCGTCATCCGTCTCAGGTTTGAGGAGAAGGCTAGTCGTGCCTTCAGTTCCCATCGAAGAAAAGTAAGTCGCCGCTCTCGGCTTGACGGTGGGAATTGGAGGGTAAACCCATTCGCCCAGACGTTGGTCTTAATCCAAAACAAAGATAAACATTTTATACAATGTTATCCATAGGCCATTGCAGGATTTACTCATGTAGACAAACGAGCTTAATTAGCATATGTTGTTTAAACCTTCGAAAAGAAAAAAACATTTACACACTCGGGTGACTTGTTATTTTTGAAAACTGTTAGTGTTCCTCATACAACAGTTACAGCAGATTTTAGTGGCATTTGGGGGTGGACATTGGTAGGGACAGCTAATATAACAATAATCAATCTGGCTGTCTATAAAATACTGTTACTTTTCACAGCTAATGTCATGATATAACAATGATCAATCTGGCTGTCTATAACATACTGTTACTTTTCACAGCTAATGTCATGATATAACAATGATCAATCTGGCTGTCTATAACATACTGTTACTTTTC
>JAOVYW010073685.1:0-19589 GCA_025775045.1 Hiodon tergisus
TATCTTTCTTTATGTAAAGCGTCTTTGTGACATGGCAACATGTGAAAAGCGCTGTATAAAAATAAAATTGATTGATTATGTTTTGGTTGGTTAGTGACCAGTCAAGAAAAACACTTTTCATGCGACCTGGCTGCCTACATTCATTTCCGTGGTTTCTGTGCGTTAAGGTCTCGTTCCCACTGGCGTTTCATTGTCTCCTCTTAATCGTAGTTTTTCCGCCAACCTGACTCCGTACTTTTCCTGTTAATAAGGCGTTCCCGAATATCGGATGGATATGTGAGTTTTAAGGAGAAGTACGGTTCTTTAAACTGATCCGGTTATTTTTAAGCACTTAAGTTAGAAGATTCGTTCAGTTGGTTGGCTAAATCAGTCGAAATTAGTAACGTATATTTGCAGTATCTCTGGGTTGAATCGTACGTTCAAGTAAGCAATGTTATATCGCGTCGTCTAACCAAATTCTGGTGCTTTGAATAATAAACAAACTATTGTCAAAACGCTTTGTCGGTTACCAGACTGTCTGACCAAGTGAATGTATCCTCCCCAAATGAATGATAGACTGAACGAGATTCAGATTAAAAACAGTTGGAAGATTCGTTCACTAACTTTCATCCAGACACGAATCACTCGAGGCTGCGCTACGCGTCAGTGGTCGAAAAGCTATTAAACTAAATATGTCCACGTAGTCATATTTTATTATCTGTTTAAACAGTTCGGACAACGGAACTTCACCACAGCCCGATTCGACTAGTTGAGTAAATACAGATTCACTAACTGAACGAACCTTCCAAACGCTTCTTTTTTTCAATCTGTATCTTTCGGCGAGAAGCGGACGCAGGCTGCTGCATTTATGACATTTAGGAGATACTAAGGAGAGGAGTCTTTTGTCGAAGGGTGTCGGTTCGTTTCTTTCAGTTAAAATATTAGTTTGTTCGAATCTGGCAATCACTACTTACCATTCATTGAGAGGACCACTTACAAATAGGTGTTAAGCGCTGGAACGGAATCCTTTGAACCTAGTCACATAGCCTCAATGGTTTTGCCACATAATAATGTCACATTGTATTATACCTGTGTTAAACATTGATCAAATTATATTAATTAAAACAATCACACTTATATAATAATACAATCTCCAAATACCAATCACGTGAAACACAGTACAGTAGTAATAGCATATCTCTCTCAGTCCTCTCCCACCCAGACCATTTAGTATTTCCCTCGAAGCTGTATTTAAAATGAATTTAACCGCGGAGAAAGCTTTTTGCTAGTACAAGAAGATGGAAATCCCGAAGATTATAATACGGGTGATACATTGAAAGATTAACGTTAAAAATAACTGCGCGCTTTATAAATACATGTATTTGTCGGTAGTAAACATAGCTGACAATGTCTTGATATTTTACACTATCAAATTGCGATTCAATTGAAGTTTGTAGTATCACACGTCTGCGACTTTGTTAAATAATCGTAAACCTAAACCACTGTGTTTTCCCCCTCCTTGCTGGCAGAATGGTATGACCCTTGATCCTACCCCGAAACATTCTGGATCCCCCAACCAGAGAACGTGAATGACTGTCGGCTTGATATATTGAAATGGATTTACAAAAAAAAAAAAAACTCCTTTAGCCTCGGGTTGCTGAGAAAATACGGAAAAGGGTAGGTTGCTAACTAGCTCATATTCGCATTTCGGACGATGTGTGCTAAAAAGAAAAATGAATAAAAAATTTAGCTAACTTAGTTTGTGAAGTAGCTTGTTTATTCTGCTATACAATATACACGATAACTAACATTAAACTATAATTGAATTTGTGTGAAGAATATAGCACTTGCTGGTTTATATATGTTCTAACCTACAAAATATTAATTCCAACTAGCCTGCTCTCAGAACGTGGTGTAACGCTTAGAAATAGCGATTTTCCATTGTCTAAATAGCTACTAATAATAGATGAGTCATGGAAACTTTTAATTCGTTCACAATCTAAAAACAGGTCCATGCGAACTGTATCCCAATTGGTGTAGTCTATTTATTACTGCGGCCCTTTATGGGCCATTCCATTGAATTTTCAAATCTTTAATTTATTACTGAGGTGCCCTGTTATAGGGGCTTGATGCTGTTACCAAATGTAAAGTGGTCAATTAACATGGCAGTAGCAATGGTGACATGTGTCCTTGAATACCTTAATACCTTACGTTAATTTGGGTAGTGGTGGAGTTGTGGCATGGGTCCTGCAAAAAGGATGCTAGTGACATGTTCTAATGTTATCATAAGCACCTTCCTTAGTACATACACTGCAATCTCCAATTTCTACTTTTGAATGCTTCGGGAATTTCATAGTCGCTCCCACAGCGGCAGGTATTTTGGAATCCAGCAATTGTGCACAAAATTCCAAACCAACCCAACAGTCCACACTTCTAGCCGGTTTGATCACGTTTAGTTAATGACTTCCGTGTCTTTGAAATTTTTGTAATACTCTGAAAATCATCTGAAACTGTGAACTCCTCCTTTGGACCAGTATTAAATTGTTCACCTCTAGATTAAAATGCTGTCATAGGCCCCACTAATTTAGCCTTTCGTTCCATGCACAATTTTATAATAAAACTATAAGCAAGTTCCCTTTCCCTGAGAAGACAAAAAGGATAAATACATAATTTCAAGATTAATGTTTTCCATATCCTAACTGGGAACAGATGCATTGTTTGCACAACTTCAGTTGTGTCCTTCTCCTCATCTGGATTCTATTGGTGTTTTATGGTTTAAAAAGTCTCTGTTTAAATTGATACAGTCCCAAGTTTTATTGTTTTATGCTAGCTGCCTGTGCTCCTCCTCCGAGCTACCCTATGCACCTTTCAGCAAACCTCCCCCTTCACCGCGTTTCTGGCCACAACATTCTCCTGCTCTTCTAGCTCCCACATGGCCGATGTAGCTGGCTGTCACATGGCTGCTTCTTCCAGACTAAACAGGAACAGCCACTACCCAAGTTTTCTACTTGGAATTTATTCTTTTTGCCACGTATAAAGGAAGGGCAATATTATCAGTGTGTTACTGGACAGGATATTCAGGATATCATTGAATATAGCCATGTACTTCATTGCAGATGGATTTGAAGAAAGGATCTTCCAGTTTATGTAGATGGCCCTCTCTCTGTTTATATCTATTAGAGAAGACGATTGGTCTTTACTAAAAGAAAATAAGTTCTCTTGTCATAATCAGTTCTTGTTATCAGGTAAAAGACCTTACGTCACAGTCTACATTCCAGTTAATCGGACCTTGCTCTAATTTAATCTCCACAGCGATTATTTTGGCCGCACTGGCAGTAAGTAAAGAGGTGGATGGATCCAGTCGGGTTTGTTTAAATTTCTCCTAACCTTTAGTCCACCATACACATACGTTGCCTACCTGTCTCTTCCCTGCTAATCGATACCGTTATCCTTACTAATGTTGATTTGATATCACAGTCCCATAAGAATGTTATACTATACGTTAGCTGGGAAAAGCTGAAAGTAAACCGTTAGAGGTCCCTCTCCTGTAATTCGTTCTTGTATGACTGTGTGGGCTGGTGTTTGTTCCAGCTTCGGGTCAGTCTTTTTGTGCAGCTATTATTGGCTATTACCTGGACATCAACAGATTGTCCACACAGCGGATTGTCTCGATCAGGAAGTTGGGGCCAGGCTGCACCCAAAGTGACTTTAGTTTCTCTGTTTGAGCAAACAGAGGCGTGGCCCGAATCACAGTCCCCTTTGTACTGCATCAGTACACATGAGCTCCCGGACTGAATGAGTGGAGCCATGCAGATCACCGAAATAACATCAGCAGACTTTCTCATGGATGTTTTCACTTCCCCGCCACCATCGCCCAGAGAGAGCGGCGACAGAAAGTGGTAGGGCACTATAGAAAGACGGGATAAAACAGAGGCAGCTGGGCTTCAGACTCCTTCCTTCATTAATCCTATAGCTGTATAGTGAAGCACATAGTTTGCACATCCTCTTTTCAGAGTAGTCAACCGATTTGGGCTTATGGAATGCCCTTTGACAGCCTGATCTTATTATTGTATTGTGTAATAATCTGAAAATAGTTTGCTTTTATTAGCTGGATACTTTCCCCTCCGGAAATTAAAAGATGGTTGCCAAGCTCACTCTCTCTTTCTCTCTGTCATACAAATACCATGTATATTAAATCTCTTTAAAACAATGGAGGCGTTGTGTTGCAGGTGTCCCTGTAAATCCTGATGCACTTTATTAATGAGCTCAAATAGTCAAATCCTTTGTGGTCCCATGCTTAATAACAATTCCTAGCAAAAAGCACACAGTACTAGCAGACCAGCTGTGGGGTAGAGTTATTGGCCTTGTAGAAATTTCGTATAAACGGCTTTCCTGGCTGGGTAATCTTGAAGGCTGGGGTTGGATTTTTTGTTCGTTCTGTTTGGCGTGAAAATGAGATAGTGGCTGGCTCCACCAGTTGCCATCTAACAGTTAATCTTTCATTGAAAGTTAACCCTTTCCCCATCTTAACAAGTAATATTGATTTAATTGTTTTTAATATGTAATGCACTGGTGTCTTTACACTGCCAAGAAAATCATTTAATTTTCATTTAATCATTTAATCTCTTGGAAGAAATGCAATAATATACCGCAACATCCTGGGGTTCCAATATTCTGGATGATATTGACCTTATCTTAAACATACACTACATTAACATTCAAAGATGACATTTTTGGAAGCTGGCCAGGCCCACTGCATTCCAATTGCCATGGTGCCCTGTCAAAGCGATCATTTGCCTGCCTTAAGCATTAAGGCCTCTTTCACCTGTTTGGATCATGTCTATTACATGTTTCATTTCTGGCTGTCAGCCACCTATACGCAAATGGAAAGGGATTAGGGAAAAGGAATGGAAAAGGAAAGGAATGTATTGATGGGTAAAATCAATACATTCTAATGCGGATGTAAAAATATTGTAATGTGAAAAAGGTCAGTAACGAAACGTCACAACTGGTAAACTCTTTCCCGAGTGGGAACACTTGTAATTACGAGTTGGAAGACCTCACAAAGAAACTTGTATTTGCAGTACTTATGATTAGAGTTGTCACGATACCAGAATTTTGAACTTCAAGAGTTCAGTTTTACGATATTCCATAACACCGAAAAAACTTTAATAAAAGTAAACAATCGTGACTCTAGGTGCAGTAAACACAATTTGCATATTATCCCCAAATGATTAAATAAATAAATAAAATAAATAATGCTTTGATAGAAATCCATGAGGTGTTATGGTTAAAAATCTCAAAATAATTATCCAGAATTGTCTGTATTTATGTAGGACTATGGTTGACTGGCCCATTAGCCTTTTTTTTTTCAGCAGCAAAATAACGATGATAGATTAAAAATATGAAGTGGATTTTTTGCTTCTCCAAAAAATTTCATTATATTTGTGCTTGAAAGCGTGACTTCAGGAGTTAAGTAAATAAATACATAATAAATAAATAAATGTGAAAGAAATTACCACAATTGGGGGTTCTGAAAATGTAAAAATCCATTGTTTTGTTTGATTCCAATTAAATTTAGTAAAGAAACAAACTAATGAATGGCATAATTTAATTTTAGGAAAAAAGAACAATTGTTAATTGTTGATAAAAAATCAAATTAATTATCTGTAAAAATGGGAATGCAGAGAAACTTTACTATCGCTCCAACATAGATCACAATACACATACCTTAGCACTAAATTATCTGGCTGCTTTACTGAGGACCTACATTTTTTACTTGTATGTTATGTAATGTAAAATGTAAAATTGATACATTCATTTAATGATCTATGCTAACCTCTCTGAATTCTTTGAAGAGGCCAGGATGCCTGTTTGCCAAATGCTTCGCTAAATATGAGGTGTTGCCTCCTTTTGTTTGTACCATCTGCATATGGGCTTGAACTGATATTTTGCTTTGCCCTGCTCATTCACTTCATAAGCTAAGTACTTCCATGCAGCACTCCTGCTGTTCTCTTTTTCTAAGACTGTGGGCCGCTAAGCTTGCATGCCTTCCATCTTAACCATTTACTCTTGAATTCTAGCGGCCTCTTTGTCGTTATTTCCTGTGGTGTCCATGCGGATATAAAGGGATGTTATTTTTTAAGTAATCGTCTTTTGCATGAAGAAAGCAAACACACAATTTTTATTGTTGAAGTAAAGAGTGATCAGATACTTTCTGATCTAAGAGGGCTACTTGTTTGATATACTCAAGAAATATAAACACAATGATGTTTTTTAAAATTTCAATTGTCAACATTATGTCAAAGGGATAATAAAATATCTTGATACCCTGGCATAAAAAAATGTTAACCTAAACTCGTTAACTTTTGCTTTTCTAAGTGATGTACCTGGTGGATAACTGCTATTGAAGGGCTTGGGGATTGTGGTGAAATGTCTCTCCCCGTTGTGCCTCTTGGATACCGCGATGCTAGTCCCACGGATGAGGCATTCACATTCACCCGCAGGTATCATGTCGGAGACCACTGCTTTAGTCTAGTTCGTTGACACTTTTAACTGATTCTACTGAAGTTGTTTTTCACTGAGCAAGCCGTTAGCTGTGAATGGTATTTCAATATTTATTGGCATTGGAATAATGATCTCCCTTCTCAAATGTATGTATTTGTATATGTGATTTGATCGTGTCATTGGAATCCAGAATGACGTTTTGTTATGCCGAAACATTTCTCGGAGTTTTGGGGGTCAAACGTTCGCCGGCATCATCCCTTCAGGAGTCAGTTCTACTCCCCAAATTGAAGATAGTAAGTTTTAATTGACATGATGTAATTTTTGAAAAAGTAATAATATATATATCAAATCTGTATTCTTTGGTGAAAATAGCTGTAAATCGAAAAAAATACTAATACGGCTTTCACGTTAACGGTAGGTCCGATAATTATAGTCAAATCGTATAGTAAACCTACTGAATTTATAACTACTTTGCTCGTGTTTTGTATGAAAAACATTATTGACCCATTCTATCAGCGCGGAGGTTAAGAATCCTGTGAAAAGCATTTTCTCAGGTATGGGAGCCTCCTCGTCACCGCCCTTACGCGGATGAATAGGCTTGCTCCACCCCTACCTTGTTTCGAGGCGGTGAATTTTCGGCAGGGTTCACAGTACATTTCAGCTAAAGAGCAAACATAATCCAGTGGTGGTGTGTCAGCATTATCGACTCGCGTTCTCATGTAAGTTCGTTTTTGATAAACTAATTTCTTTAAGAAACTGCTTGAAATTTTTACTGTATATGTTAAATAGTTATCTCTTTTAAAATGTGACTATAACTAGTAATTGATTTGTAATATTGGGGATATATTTATTGTATTATATATATTTAATTATTTATTACATGAGAAACCACGTTAACTTTTTTGTACACAGTTGATCTTTAAATTAAATAATTAACAGCAATGCTGCTAATTAGTTGTAACGGACATTTATAAGCATTTAATGTTTATCGCATGTTTATGCGAACATGGAAAAACATGTTATTCACGCTATCGCAATAACAGTTTTGTATCTAGTCTCGATTTGGTGTGGATACAACTTTTAACCAGGGTAGTCTGCCGTGTTTTTTTTTAAATGTGTCGATGTTGTGCCCCGCGGTTTTCAAGCAGTGATTGTGAAGCTTATGGGTCGAATGTTGAATGCTTAGCCAAGTGACAGTCACTATCGTCTCCGGTTGGGCCTCCCGGGGTGAAAAGGCGGTTGATGAACATTTTAGTTCTAAGTTGATTAGTCAGTTTTCCTCGACTAGATATTATAATTTACATTATTCTCTTTTTATGTACAATGTTTAGGATACTTGAAAAAGTTACTGTTATGCTTTATATGACTTTGTAATAAATGTAGAATAATTAACATTTTTTCCGACATTACTTGTCCAAATAATACTATTCAAATATTCAAGGAAATGCAGCTTGTATTTACTTGTTTGGGAATTTGGAAATTGAAATTCTTGACTACTGTTTCAGAGTTTACATTTTCAACTACCAAATACGCCCTTGATACACTGCTGCGTCATGTAGTTTTATAAGATTCAAACGTCTGCTGATAATGTAATAAGCTGCACTCATATACAGAGTGTTGTGGAAACAGGAAGTCTCCTAGACAGCCAGAATAACAGTTGCCACTAAAATTTGTCAAAGCTGTGAATCGACATACTATCATATATCAGTGAAGCAAGAAACTGCCAGGGCATATTCAGGAATTGGAACTATCAGGCTGATACTTAACAGTTAAAAGTTTTGTAACACTAACTTATATTTGCTATGTGAATCAATTTCTCTGCTGTAATTATTCCTAAAATGTATCATTGTAATTTTGCTACTTGAGTTGATTCAAAATTTAGTTTTTCATATAATCTTAAATCAAAGTAATTTAGAGTTTTTTGGAATCGCTAGTTTTGCTGCTGAATCTTGACTTGTTTCTCCAATCCTCCAATCCATTTGCCTTTGATGCACTCATCTTTGCTGGCCACTTCAGAGTTTCAGCACTGATTGAAGGACAGGCACTTTTCTTTCGATGGCACTAGCCAGCCTGCGTAGCTGACAGGAGATGTTGCTTAGTGGGTAGCTGACAGGAGATGTTGCTTAGTGTCTAGCTGAGAGAAGCTGTACTGATTACCTCCCACCCTAGCCAGGGCAATGCCAATTGTTTACTGCTACTGTTCTCTCCACCTCATGTCATCCAAACGACATGAGCTGGTTTCAAACCTGTGAAATCCAGCTCATAGGACTCTGGCGAGTGTTTTGTCCAACTGAGCTGCTTGAGAGGCCAGCCCCTTATAAAAGTCTAAGGCAGCTTTAATATTTTGTCTTGGTTGTGTATACTCAGTGGTGCAGCAGTGTGATTGGCAGCTGATGAGAAACTTCTAATGTTTTCGGGCCAGGGATGAATGTAGGAACTAGGGCCAGTTACCATAGAAATCTGCCTTTATGGTGGCCCAACTAAGCTATTGTTTATGTGCCCGGCTCTCTAGACATCTTTTTTAGCTCCCTGTGGCTTTGGGGGAAGACCTAGGTCACAAAAGAGCCCCATTGTTCCTCAGCTTCACTGTGTATATCTATGGTTAACAGCTTTAATAAGTAATGCATACCTCAGGCATTAAAACAGATCCAATGCAAAATAAATATGTCTGTTTTTTTTAAGAACCACTGTGCTTTCATTTACAGGGAATCCTGAAATCAGGTGATAACCCCTCTTTTCACTTGCAAAAGAGTTTCTGATTTGTAGACATGGGGAGTAAAGAAGAGGTCAGCGACACCAACAGTGGCATCATCCTGCAGTCCAGTAAGAATCACTTGCTCTGCTAGCTGTGCTGTAGTAAAGGGGCAAGCTCCGCATGGCTTCAACCTGATTTAGAGCAGTAGCTCTTAGTTTATTTAGCTGCATGTTCAAAAATGTGAGAAAAAGGTGGCACTTCTTCAAAAAATAAAATAAAATAAAAAATTTCACCAGATCTATATCTATGTAAGGTTTAGCCAGCACCAGTCAGGCATGATTCACATGTTTTGTTATGAATGTGTAGTGTCTGCTACTACAATGTAAAAGAGCGGTTGTATTAACTGGAATAATATGTACTGTTTTGACAGAGGTTGCATCACAGAAAAGTTGGGAAGTGGTTACTCATAACTTTACTTAAAAGATCTTAGGGATTGCTGGTAGGATGTGTTACTTGTAATGGAAATTTATCTCAATGCAAATGATCAATGCAGACACAACAGGAGTGTTTTTTTGCATGTTCACCATTGTGACAAGTTATTTAGTTAGTAAACCAGCCTCTTTGTTCCAGGCCTCGCCTCTAATGGCTTAAGTCTGCTAAAGCCATCTACCAGGTAATCTCTGAGGTATCTAAAACACAATTAAGTTCGCCTGCAGTCTTGGCTGATCCTTACAGTGAACCCGGTGTCATTTCACAATTACACTATGGGACCATTAATGGTCCTATTATTCTTCCTGTGTCACTGTCTGAAGTTGCTCTCGTTATACTTGAGGATGCCAGAGAGGTATTTGCTGCTAAATGGAAGCATTTCACTTAACTTGAATGGGAGGTCCATGCAGTTGGCTTTCTAAAGTAAGCAAAGCCTAGCTTGAAACTTTATCTATCAATAATTTGTTGTACATGCATGTACATTGTTCTATTAGGTCCAGTCAGACAATTGGTCCACACAAAACAATAAATTCTGTTCCTTAGAATGCAAGCATCTTTTAACTGCAATCCTTTTAACTGGGAATCCATAGTGAATAGAAGCAAAGTATTTCTTGTTGACAAACTTTCTTTTAAAAACCTTGATGATAAAGCAGTTAATAGTAGGACTCTTCATCATTCTGTTTGAGAAGCGGTATCTTTAGTCAATTTTTGAGGTGACACGTGGACTTGCTTCGCCAATACGTGGTCAGCCACCAGACTAGCTTCTTTGTTCTGTATCCTAGCTCCAGACAGCCTCGGTGTAGCCACAAAGGATGTGATCACTCACACGCGGGCCATGAAACTGAAGCACCAGTCTCTGGAGGACCAGCTGGAGCTATGCCTGCTGGAGCTGAAGAAGCTGTGCATCCGTGAGGCTGTGAGTCCCTAAACAGCTCTGTCAGGGCCCGCAAACCACAGTAGGGTGTTCTGTGGGTCTCCTGTGTATTTCCAGCACCCTCAAGTTATTTTTCATCGCTGGAGCTGATCTATACTTATAGGAGCCAAAAAATTTCCTTGTATTCCTGTATTGTAATTCATCATTGTCGAGAGTGAGAAGGCAGGTAAGGGATTGTAATCAGATTTTCCTGTTTGCATGGGTGTGTCTCACCTGCTGGAACTTGTGAAGAGAGGCTCCAATGACTCCATTCCTCAGTCTTTCAGAATTTTGTCATTACTATGGGAGCAGTGAACTGTGGGACAGGAGGGGAAAAAGCACATGGCTGTACTGCATTAACGTAGTTGCATAACCAAACTGCTGTACCTGAGGGCTGGGTCTTGACATGTTACTTTCTTAACGCAAGAAGGCTGCTTTATGAGGTCAAGCTCAAAATAAGGGTTTCAGTCTTGCCTGTACTTGAAGAAACAGATATTAGTAATGATAATTGAAAGCCACAATATACTCACCAATAGTTCTGACCTTTTCCAAGCAATAAGCAATCTTGACCTTCTTAATGAATGACCCTTTCCCCTCTCAGTATTATAAAGGCATGGGACTAGACCAGAAAAAGGCCTTGATTAGGACAGAAGGGGGCGAGTTCAAAACTATTTAAATAAAGTTTAACACAACAAAAATGTCTCTGTGCAAGCATTCATTACTTTTATAACTTTTGAATCAAACTGAATAAGTGCACCAAAACCCCTCAAACACTTTCCTGGCTATTTGGCACTCCACTCCCTTTGTCATATAGGGTTTAATTGATTTGTAAAATCAGACGTGAAGTGATCCGGCTCTTGCTTTGCGTAGGAGCTGACTGGAAAGCTGTCGGCAGACTATCCACTGCTGCCTGGAGAGAAGCCCCCCCACATTCGGCAGCGCATTGGAGCTGCCTTCAAGCTTGATGAGGAGAGCATCCTGCAGGAGGGAGAGGTACAGATGTCTGGGTGGGGCTAGAGATTAGGAGATTGTTCCTGTACTCTGTGGAATATGGCAGATGTTTTGGACAGCGTTTAATAATAATATGAGGGGGTTGATAATGCATCTGCCCATCAGTGTTGCCTTTGAGAGGGGATGAATTGGTGGAGCTCTCATTACTCTGTTGAACTATAGCATAAAAAAAGGATAGGTGTGCAAAGACTTGCACTGAGATGGAGTTAAACTGTTTGTGAAATGTGTCTTCCAGCAGGACTCAGAGCTTCGCTCCCTGGAGGCAGACCTGGCTCTTCAGCAGAAGATCTATGAAGCGGCTCGCAAGTTGTCCTTGGAGGAACATCTGAGCAAACAGGTGAAGAGGAGCCGTCTGCATCAGGTCAAATGTGGGGCGAAGAAGTTGAAGGAGTTACAGGAGGCTGTGTTTCAGCTCCGGCTCCAGCATGTTTCATCTCCTACCAGCAGCTCAACTGCACATAGAGGTGAGTTTCCTTCGTGGGCAGCCCTGTAACGTGCTGATGGGATGGCTTTGGCACAATGGTTAAACTGATGAACTGCATGCTAATATAAGACATTTGATTTTCTAGATCTGGGCACCTCCCATGACAGTTCTCAGTCAGATGCTGCTCTGCTGGATGAAGGTGAGACCCATACTGTCCTAATGTGTTTTGAGAAAACTTTGCTTTGTTTATGCAAGTCATCTTACTCTATGGTTAATGAAACTTAGTAAAGATAATATTGTATCTTGGTAAAATACAATAATAATTTTGTGAACTCTAAACTATATATGGGTTCCACTATTTTTTCCTCTAGAAGAGTCAGCCAAGTTCTACCAGTCACCCTTAGAGCCCACGTCATTGGCAGATCCCCTCCAGCCTCCTCAGGGCTCCCCACAGCCCCCTCAGCGCTGTCCTCGATACTCTCCTCCACAGGCCCTGGAGGGCCTGGGACCCTGCTACAGCCCAAGTCTGGTGTATGAATCCTCCCCAATTCAGAACTCCCCCTGGAAGGAGTCCAGTTTGGACCAGCCATATGAGAAACCAAAGAAGTCTCAGCCCACTTGTAGCAGCCAATCTGGGTAAAAATTTTTTTCCCTTGGTTTACATTCCTAGGTCAGATGCAGAATCTTTACAGGAAGGTAAAGAAATGTATGGAACCATAAACCTGATTTCTACTGACATTACAGTGTGGTCGTTTAAAGTATGTTTTTGTCAGCATTTGGATACAACTGTCCAAGCTGTGTTTGATGTTTGATTTATACAGTGCTCAAGCAAACACCATTGTTAATCTTGACCTGAGACAAAGGGTCTCCCAGGTAATAAAATACTGTGCGTCATAGTCATTTTGTGGTGGGTGTAACAGGATGAAATGAAATGCAGCTTAATGGTCGGTCAGAAGGAAGAAAATGTGGTATCTGAAAACATGTGCTCTCTGATATTTATAGGGTTATTACTGTTGCCCGAACTGATCTTTGTATTGGCATGATCCCTCTACTTTCCTGCAGTATAGATTATACGTTGAAACTCTGCCCCTTTATTTGCTTCATAAAAATCTATGGGAATATGGATGCAGCACGACTGACTTCATACTTCCTTGGGGTCTATAGTTCCCTACTGGTTTCATTGCTGTTGCACCAATCTTCGTTCAAAGATTAGACTACACAGTCCCTCTCTCTTCTGCTTGATTCAGTAGTCCGGCAGTGACTCCTGTGTCTACTCCTGTGGAGCCACAGTTAGGAGATGCTGCCCACCCCTTCCAGTTTGTGCCCATAATGAATTTGGGGCTGCGACAGGCCCAGTCTAACAGCGCCCCCTCCACCCCGGACCTGCACATACGCCGCCAGCATTCCCAGTCCTTCAGGTGGGCACCTCAGCCACTGTACCACTATGAGACGCTCTGAATGTGAGCGCAAATGATGCCCCCACAGCACTCTCATTTTAAACATGGGAAAGTAAAGCCTGCATTGACTGAAAAAATTATTTGACTATTTTACTATTTTAACGGTACTAAACAGCAAAAAAAAAAAACTCTTTTTAAAAATTTGAAATTTGTTGCAAATACAAAATGTTTTAGTAAGTAAGGAGTAATTTGTTTTAGAACCATATTTATCCATACATTTTTATCTGATACCTGGTAAAATAGTTGGAACCCCAAAGACAATGACATACAAGTATTCTGGATGTTTTATGTGACATTTGAAATTTAGCACGGTATCAAACCTATATAATGAATGATTTTAAACCAAGATCTTAGACATTTTAGTATATCCTGATGTATTATTTGATGTTACAGCGAATTACAACATTCAATATTACATAAAAAGCAACACAAACTTGTCTCTTATTGCAGTTCTGTTGTTTACATTTATCTTGGTTTCAGGCTTCCTAAGGGCACCCCCTCCCACTTTCCTGATCAGACCCGAGGTTGTGCTCTGTTACCGCAGAGGCGACTGACCGAATTCACTGCACCTTCATCAGAATACTGGCACTTACGACCGGGCTTGGGAAATGTGCTGTACCATTCCAGCTCGGATGACGGCAACTCTGAGTACTCTGTGTTATCCTACGCCAGTTCCTCTGGTCATGAGTTCCCGGCTGATGTTGCTGCATCTTTCCCTCACGGATACCACTACGTTGGTCACCAAATTGGGCCTTTATCCTTTACAGGCTCAAGCTTCTATAAGAATGTCCAGCACCAGTCCACCCATAACTTTTACAGGGGCTGTGTAGAAGAGGGGATAGGCTACCCACCTGAAATGAATACTGGAAGACTGTACACAACGCCGCCCCTGGGTCCTGTAGGCCGGTTTGACTACTGGTACGAGGAACCACAGCAGTGGTTGCTAAGGCCACGGCCGCCCCAGATTAGGCTGGCTCGCGCCCCCTCACTCAAGGAGTACTCCCACCTCCCCAGCAGGGGAATGAGACGCGAGTTGGTTTCAGAGGAGCTAAGGTCTTGGCACCAGCGCAACCAGTTTAGGGGGCCATGCCCCCGATCTCTCGATCGCCAAGGTGCAGTTCGCGTAAGGACTCTTCAGGGTCGGGAGTCCCCTCTATGCCAAGATAACACTCTCCCAGAAGAGGTTAAGGTAATTTACTTCTTTCATTTAAAAAAATTATTGATGTTATGCGCCATGTTCAAAACGTGATGTAATGTGTGCACATATTCATATCAGCAAGTATTTATGAAAGGATAGGACAGTTAAACAGTGGAAACGAATACCAAACTCATCTATGGAAGTTGGAGGTCTCAGTATGGCTCCACACGTTTTGTATATTGATACATGTTTTAATATACTTTGACTCAGTGGTTCCAGAATTGATGTGCTGGCTTAGACGTTGCTCACTCTGACTGTGAGTGATGTGAAGCTTGGAAGAAAGGAGAGCGATGGGGAGGGAACATTCAAAGAATCATGGCTGATACATGGGAGTCTTTCTCGGCCAGCTGCACTTGCCAGTCTCAGCACGAAACACTGTGCCTCACCCGTCTTTCCCAACCCTGCTATTTAATGCACACTCAGAGAACCAAGAAGTGATACTGGTTAGGAACAGGTTCTGCTTGCCACTGAAAAGAACATAACGTTTCTCTGTGAGTCACACTAAAGTTTCCTGGCACAGCCCTTCTGGTATAGACACCTTTCATGTAGTTTAGGCTAAATGGTTTGAACCAAGGGATTTTGTTTACTTTGGCTGAGAAGCACACAGATTTATTGGGTGGGTGATCTCCTTCAGATTTTTCCTCTTATACTATGCCCCTCTATTATTATTCAGAATTAAAAAGATGGCAAGATGCCAATCACCAGAGGCTCATTCATGAGCATGCCTTGTCTTGGTCTTATTTGTATTGCAGAGATTGTGATCTAAAGCTTAACTCTCTCATCATCGTCATCATTGCTAACCTCACCTGTTTGTTATCACAAGTTTTGTTGTTGCAGGGAAGTTATGTATAAATTATGATGTAATATCAATAAAATACATTGGTGGACATTTAGTAGCCATATTGCAACACACACATTTTACCATTTGTTTACCATATATATTTATCCCTGATAAATATCAGGGATATATAGCCACCCAAGGTATGTTTTTCAGTCAAGAAAAACACATGCAGGATGGCCATGGGACAGTTTGTTCTTCTGGTATTTTCTTGAACACTGTCAATGTGCATTACATCCGGGTGATCCACCAAGTTCTGCTGGTTGCCTGTTTAGTGATTCTCTTAGATCTTATGTGGTGCATGCAACTAGTCTTGGTCAAGCTCATCCATTGCTCTTAAGTCATTTTGTGATCCAGTCTTATGTGAGCTGGCCACATTAACCCCTTTTCTCTACCAACACATTTTGTAGGCTGGATGTGTTTTGAGATGAAACTCCCAAACTACATAACAATCTGGGTTCATGTACTTCTCTAGCCGCTGTTGAGGAGATGCTGCCCTCTATGTGTCAATGCATGATAATAACCCCAGGATCTTGATTGACGATGTTTGTTGCTGTCATTGTCCCATATCTCTCTTCCCCCTCATAGGTCCCCCAGAGACGAATCCTCCAGAGAGCCCCTGATGGAACGCCGATGCAGTGGTTTGTGGAGGATAACTCTGAAATTATGAGCCAAGTGTAGCAGAGAAGTGCTTTCTCTTGGAAGACACCAAACTATTTCCAGAAAGATTTATCTATATATTTATTTGCCCTGCTGCTGGACATGCGTTGAAACTATCCTGAATGGGTGAGGTGAGCACCTCACCCAGGTATCACCAAGGGTATATTTACCCTTATAAACACTGAAGACAATCTTGGGCTTAATGTCTCAATATGAAAGGCACCTCAATCACAAATGACCGAAGAAATCCCAATATAACGTGCCTGTAAATTTACTGTGAAAAAATTCCATTAAAAATTAATGGTTGTTTAAAATGTTTTTGTATTATGGCAAACTTGCTTATTTTTCTTAGTTTTCAAAAAATAAAAAAATAAGTGGGTCACTAAAAATTTATATTTATATACATTTTTTAAATGTTCATTTAAATTTTGATCAGAAAGCTTCAGGGACCGGGACACTGTAGTAACACCCTTTGGCAGGGTACCTGACTACTTTAATATATATCTGGTTTTATGATAAAATGCTAAATTGTAAGCCACATAATGAAATTCATGTGATATTTCTGTAGAAGAGTGATAAACCTGGAATAAAATTTGTTTTTTATTTTTATTTATGCGTTTGAAGTTTGAATATGAGGCCATAGCATTTGTTTTCCAAGTAGTCATTATTCACTACAAAAATCGCTGAAGTTTGATACGGGGTCATTTTTGTGAGAATATACGTTTGCAGCTACTACCTCAGTGTTACATGCATCAACTTTTCAGAAGTGTTTAAAAGATTAACTGTCAGGAGATTCTGTAAGATTGTGGGAACTATTCAATTTTTTTATCGGTTATTTATTATAGGTTAATTTTTGGTTATTTTGTATGGTGATATGTTTTTTTTAATGGTATTTTGTCAAACTGCTGTTTTCAAGGGTTTTTTTAAGGAAACATTTTATGATTTTAATTAAACTTTTAATTGAAGTTTGATATAAACACACTACCGTTCAAAAGTTTGCTGTCACTTAGAAATGTCCTTGTTTTTTGTCCATTAAAATAATATAAAATTGATCAGAAATACAGTTTAGACATTGTTAATATTTTAAATGACTATCGTATCGTATCGTAATGGGATATCTACATAGGTGTACAGAGGCCCATTATCAGCAACCATCAGTCCTGTGTTCCAATGGCACATTGTTTGCTAATCCAAGTTTATCATTTTAGAAGGCTGATTTAGATAATTAGAAAACCCTTTTGCAATTATGGTAGCACAGCTGAAAACTCTTGTGCTAATTTAAAAAGCAATAAAACTGCCCTTCTTTAGACTAGTTGAGCATCCAGAGCATCAGCAATTGTGGGTTTGATTACAGGCTCAAAATATCCAGAAACAATGAACTTTCTTCTGAAACTCGTCAGTCTAGTCTTGTTCTGAGAAATAAAGGCTATTCCATGCGAGAAATTGCCAAGAAACTGAAGACCTCGTACAACGCTGTGTACTACTCCCTTCACAGAACAGCGCAAAATGGCTCTAACCAGAATAGAAAGAGGAGTGGGACACAAATTTTGTGGGCGCACAACTGAGCAGGAGGACAAATAAATTAGAGTCTAGTTTGATAAACAGATGCCTCACAGGTCCTCAACAGGCAGCTTCATTAAATAGTTCCTGCAAAACACCAGTCTCAACCATGAAGAGGTGACTCCGGGATGCTGGCCTTCGAGGCAGAGTTGAAAAGAAAAAGTCAGACAGGCCAATAAAAAGAAAAGATTCGAATGGGCAAAAGAACATAGACACTGGACAGAGGAAGATTGGAAAAAAGTGCTATGGACAGACAAATCTAAGTTTGAGGTATTCGGATCACAAAGATCATTCATGAGATGCAGACCAAATGAAAAGATGCTGGAGGAGTGCCTGATGCCATCTGTCAAACATGGTGGAGGCAATGTGATGGCCTGAGGATGCTTTGGTGGTGGTAAAGTGGCGATTTGTACAGGGTAAAAGGGATCTTGAAGAAAGCTGGAAATCACTCCATTTTGCAAAGTTTTCATGGAAAACGAGGAAATTTCTAAGTGACCCCAACCTTTTGAACAGTTGTGTGTGTGTGTGTTTATGTACACACAGTACTGTGCAAAAGCCTTCAGCACATTTAATCAGCCATAACATTATGACCACTGGCAGGTGAAGTGAATATCACTGATAATCTCGTTATCATGGTACCTGTCAGTGGGTGGGATATATTTTGTCCTCAAGGTTGATGTGTTAGAAGCAGAAAGAAAATGGGCAAGTGTAAGGATTTGAGCAAATTTGACAAGGGCCAAATTGTGATGGCTAGGCGACTGGGTCTCCAAAACTGCAGCTCTTGTGGGGTTTTCCCGGTGTGCAGAGGTCAGTACCTATCAAAAGTGGTCCAAGGAAGGAAAAGCGGTGAACTGGTGACAGGGTCATGGACGGCCAAGGCTCACTGATGCACGTGGGGAGCGAAGGCTGGCCCGTGTGGTCCGATCCAACAGATGGGCTACTGTAGCTCAAATTGCTGAAAAAGTTAATGCTGGTTCTGACAGAAAGGTGTCAGAACACACAGTGCATCGCAGTATGTTGCGTATGGGGCTGCGTAGCTGCAGACCAGTCAGGGTGCCCATGTTGACCCCTGGCCACTGCTGAAAGCGCCTACAATGGGCACGTGAGCATCAGAACTGGACCACAGAGCAATGGAAGAAGGTGGCCTGGTCTGATGAATCACGGTTTCTTTTACCTCACATGGATGGCCGGGTGTGTGTGCGTCGCTTACCTGGAGAACACATGGCACCAGGATGCACTATGGAAAGATGACAAGCTGGCGGAGGCAGTGTGATGCTTTGGGCAATGTTCTGCTGGGAAACCTTGGGTCCTACCATTCATGTGGATGTTACTTTGACATGTACCACCTACCTAAGTATTGTTGCATGCCATGTACACCCTTTCATGGCTGATGGGTTTGGCCTTTTTCAGCAGGATAATGCGCCCTGCCACAAAGCCGAAATGGTTCAGGAATGGTCTGAGGAACACAACAACGAGTTCAAGGTGTTGACTTGGCCTCCAAATTCCCCAGATCTCAATCCAATCGAACATCTCTGGGATGTACAGAACAAACAAGTCCGATCCATGGAGGCACCACCTCGCAACTTACGGTACTTAAAGGATCTGCTGCTAACGTCTTGGTGCCAGATACCACAGCCCACCTTCAGAGGTCTAGTGGAGTCCATGCCTTGATGGGTCAGGGGGACCTACATAATATTAGGCAGGTGGTCGTATATTATATATTATAGCTGACCGGTGTGTGTGTGTGTGTGTATATATATATATATATATATATATATATATACATACACTATATGGACAAAAGTATTGGGACACCTACACATTACACCTACAGGACCTTTATGACATCCAATTCTAA
>JAOVYW010073687.1:6447-18763 GCA_025775045.1 Hiodon tergisus
GTTATTAGCCATTTTCCAGAACTTCTGGACCTGACCGTGAGTATAGATGGTCACAGTAGAGAAGGTGGACTGCAGGACCTCACTCCCTAGCACATTCAGCGGAGATGTCCACGAGTGGCCAAAATGATTGATATAGTTTCACTGCATTTCAAAATGGTTAATGTGATCCTTTGATTTCAAAGTAAACGCCGCTCAGTTTGTCTTTACTGTCACAGTGTTCATTATCCCTATAATTATCCTAAACTCTGCCAATTTAATCATTTTTGGTTGTTAACGTGTTTTTTTAATATTATATATACACTAACATATCCTACTGCCAGTTACCTTTACTACTGCACTAATCGTTGTCAGTAATTTCCTGCCCTACCTATGAATTTTTAATATACACCCCTCTATGCATTGGTTATGTGGTATATGCTGTGGTGTATTTATGAATGCCATGTTACGAGACACCAACTAATTTGTTCGGCCTGCAATGTACAACACAAAAAAATATTGATTCTGACTCTGACAGGACTATAAAAAATGTGTTTGTTTTCTGTAGAAAGAATGACGATCTGAAAGGTTGCCGGTTCAAGTCACACCCCAGCTGTCCGATCCTTGAGCCAGGTACTTAAGCTGAATTGCTTCAGTAAAATATCCAGCATCCATCCATTTATAAATGGAAATTGTAAGCTGTTTAAGTCGCTTTGAACAGAGGAGTCTTCATAGCTACTACATTGTAGATCAGACCTGTTTCCGTTTTACAGCAATATTGAGAAATACTTGTACGGTTAACTTTTTTGTGAGGAGATTAATTTCGGTCATTGCCCAGTAATTAACAGCCATTAAACCCCAAGGTATGGTTATTACCCTTTTGGGTAACACAGACGCTCGTAAGTAAGCAACCGCATGCGTTTATGCGCTACTTTGCGGTAAATAGGCACCTAGTTAGCTAGCGACAGTTCGTGATATTCCAGTAATCTGGACAAGTAGCCAGATCGAGCGTGACACGACTACTTTCAGCAAAATAACTACATAGCAACGAACCAATCAAAGCGCTCCTACAACGGTCCAATCGAAGCTCACTGGGATTGAGTACTACCGAGAGTACTACACCTGTCTTGCTCCGAATACGGTGGGAAACATGATAACACGCCAGCGACAGATACGACTACCAATAATTAGTATGTAGTACAATAATCATTTTTATACGCCAGGTTTGGCTAGCCTGTTTCCTTAACAGTCAGGAACGTAAATTGAAACTGTTTGGCTTTTGTCTTTTTCATTTTGGTTTCAAAACGAGTGAAAGCTGTGCCCGCCCCATTAAAGACTGAGGTACATTACTGAATAAATTGAAATTGCTATAAAATGTTTATCGCCAATTTAACTATCGCGTTTGATTTGGTCCAGGCCTTAATACAACTACTAGATACATTAGTAAAAACCTTTAAACTTAAAGATCGTCTTTTGAAGCTATTGGAACTTCTAGTTACGGCTGATGAGAACACATAATAAACATATTTATTTTACAAATATGTGTGGAAATTGAACATTAAGACCATACACTTAAGGTTGTATGGTACTAGAATTATTTATTATATTGAAATATAAATATAGACTTTCTACTAATAAATTTCGGTTATTAGATTCTAAACAACTGCAATGTCAATAACGCCCTCGAGTGGTGAAAAACAAACTAAAACAACGATCTGTTTTCTATAAATCCGGCAATCTATAGGGTTTAGTCTGCTAAATTGAATGGTGTTTAATAACTTGGAAGGGTAAAATTGAACTTCGAACACATTCTTATCTGAGGTGCAATGCGTCCTGCAAAATGTTTTTTTTTTAATGGTAAATTTTGTTAAAGAAAATGTCAATGTCATTAGGCTGTGGCTATAGAGTCTACCTGAGAAACAGAGTATTTATTGAAATATTTTCACACATTTGTCTCGATATTCTGGATTGATATACATAGGTGATAATATCCTAAATTCAATATTTTCTTTATCTTTTAGAAATGCAGTCAACAGAAATTCGGTTAAAGTTAGCTAAACATCTTCCAACACATGTGGTTTCACAGGTTCAAATGCAGTGACATACAGTTTTAATATGGCCCTACACTGACACTCAGCGCCAGTGTTCACTGTGGGTAACTGAAAAGTATTTCTTTAATCCGATCACCAGCGGCTACTCTTCGTACCCATGTTCATGTCCATAATTCGTGGCAGTCGCCCACTTGCCCCGCCCTCCAGGTAGCCTGGCTTTACTGTGGGCAGGTCCAGAGCACTTTTATTACCCTTATTTAAGTCTGGAGACAGAAAGAGAATCAGAAAAAAAGAAAAACTGATTAATGATGAACACTAGGATAGCAAACAATCCTATTGGCCTAAACACAAAAAATATGCTAATTTGAGGTTTCCTTGCATAAAAATTAGATCGATACTAAGTGTTTTGAAGTCCCCTACTAGAAAGGAAATATACAAAAAGTGGTTCTCCCTGCATAAAAAAACAAAATATGAGAGCACGCACGAAGAGATTCTGTAATTAAAGTAATTTCCTCTTAATTTGAGCAATCACGGTCTACTGTGGCATTTACTGTCATGCAATGTGATACAGCATTTAAAGAGACCCGTCTCATAATTTTCTCGCTCACTCACACATATTCCAAAAGTTAAACAGGCTTATCAGACGATAATAAGATCTAGCAGCGTAAAATCATCAACTTTGAATCCGTAGCAGGATGAAATGAACAGACCATCAAAGTAAAACTACACTGCTTATAAACATGGTGATTAAAGAGAGATCAAGAAAAGATTTTTTAAATAACTGAAGAACAGATCCTCCCATTAGTCAGGTTTTCAATATCAGGATTGATTGAAGATTAAAAATTGATTTAACACAGTATGCGTTTTTTTTTTCTCAGCCCAGAACCAAGGAATGATTCCACTTTTAAAAAGCAACAAAGCCGCCTGATAGAACATCAGAAAGTCCTCATATGCACAACCCCCCCTTACCAGAGATCGCTAGGAGCATTTTCCGTCTTGCTCCAAACGTGGAAACTCCAACCTCTTTCAAGTCCTCATCCGAAAGTGTTAGAAATGTTTGAAAGTCGATCTGTGAGGGGAAAAAGTTTATGTTTTTATTATCTGCATATTCACATCACTGAGCGGTCTCTAATGGCGTTAGATAATTATTTTGTCAGTCTTAAATAGTTTTAGGAGTTTATCGATAAATAAAATGCTAGAATATCTATTTTTTTTAAAACATGAATTTTAAATGATTTAAAAAAAACACCAGGTTTTTGTTTCCGAATTCAACGCAGTGAAAGTCTTTATCTTAGACTGAGAACGCCACTAGTTTTGAGTCCTTATCTGTCTGTTATAAAACGTAAGTATTATCTGGTATATAGTTCAAGCCCATTTAGAATACCCAGCTAATCTGATGAGAATTAAGCTCAATCTTTATCCATAAATTATTGTGCTGTAGTGCGTCCAAAGACACACCAAATGCAGCATCAATCGTTGCAGTCCTGCGCCAATGCTACCTCCTGCTGCTGGAAGATGTCATAGTATTTGGTCAGGCCCAGCTGGCTGAAGAGTTCGGGGAGGTCCTGCCGGTGCTGGAGGGTGGAGCTGCAAGTGGGAGACACA
This sequence comes from Hiodon tergisus, assembly GCA_025775045.1. Taxonomy (NCBI): domain Eukaryota; kingdom Metazoa; phylum Chordata; class Actinopteri; order Hiodontiformes; family Hiodontidae; genus Hiodon; species Hiodon tergisus. The sequence continues at coordinate 10,080 of JAOVYW010073687.1, forward strand.
TCCTCAAAGTAGTTACTGCTGATAAGGTAGCTGTCCGCTGGAAGGGAAGGGGGCGAGAAAACCACGGATATCTTGTTTGCACGGTTTTTATTTCCATCCATATCAGCACGGTGTACAAAACTGCAATAGTAATAGAAGCAGGCCAAGCTTTAAATATGCGTAGGTAACGAAACGAAATGACGCAAGACCTCTCGTCGTTATAATTGCCGTCGCAAAAGCGCAAAGGTTGTTTTTTAAATGTATATAATGCATATTGTATTTTTATTTTTTTTAACTGAAAATTATTACATTAGAAATCGAATTTAAATATTCACTATGCCGGACACTTCCAATGCCAGTACTCTTAATATCAGCAATTTGATTGTATACCTTTATGTTTCTGACGGCAATTTTTAATGGTTTCTGGATGTTTTATTAGCATTTTAATGTCTTAAACATTTCTCTGAGTTTCTTTAACCAACGTATAACATTTTTTAAAAAGATGTAAAATAAAAACAACAAAAAAAAAAACTCCTTGTGCCATGGCACAGTATAGATTTTTACAAAAATCATGGAAACGACTTGGCATAACCTTTTCATAACCATGACCACGCGTTGCCAACATTGGACTATTGTGAGGGAAATGGGGTAAAAGTCCACAATTGACAGGGGAGGCCTTGTACTACCGATTTGTCAACCAGCCAATCGATTTCTTTTAAAAACACACATAAAAATAATTAAATAATCATAATCAAAGATATCAGGTATTTTCTGTAACCAAATAAAGGAAAGGCAGAGCTAGAAAACTGTCCCAGATCTGTGGTAGCAGCTCTTTATTCCTCGCCTTTAGTTCGTTTTTCTTTGATTTGTTGATGGAATAAGGGAATAATGTTTGAAATTTACGAAAGAGCTATTTCACCAACAGTTTGGCACAATTACATTTTTTCTTTGTTAAAAATAGAAACTTAAACTTCTTTGATAAAAAATTTTAAAAATTAATTAATTAATTAATAATACATTTTTACGGATATGCTACTAAGAAACTCACAGCCTTTGTTCATCAGGCTTCTGTTGGATGAAGGCACAAAAGCAGACAAGCTGGAACTCGAGGAAGATGATATGAAGGAGGCGGTTGAGGTCGAGGAAGAGGAGGATGAAGAATATGGCGAAGAGCCTCGTCTTTCTCGCCAGTTCTCGGAATCACTTCCATTGGAAATCCTATCCCTGTTGTTCTGGGAACCGCGTGCCTGCAACTGAGAGGGGTGGAGAGTGGTTTACATACGAAGCTCTTGAACTCTTACTCCTCACACCTACCTCACAACGTAAGGCCTTAACGTACCTGAAGCCTCACGCTTGCTTCAGGAGACGGGGAAGGGGCTGAGCAAAACAAGAGACCCCGGTGCCTCACCGTTCTCTCTCTCTCTCTCTCACTCACACACGTGTGTACACCACAAACACATACAGACATACAGACATACACACCATGCATACAATCACACACATGGACACATCCACGCACACGCGCACTGTCAAATACACTCCTTCACAAAAATACAAAGTGGAAATCACCGTTGACTGGCTACATTAAAAGTAAGTTCCTTTAACTAGCTAATTTATCTCCTGGTAGACACAGACAGGTGACCCTGACTGCAACAGCAACAGGGGGCCCAGAATGCCAATTAACAGTCTAGGGCATTTACATTTTACATCATTATTTTTTATCTTCTTTAAGCAGCTCATTTCCTGAATGATACTTTTAAAGGAAAGTGCTTCCAGCCATTGCATCTCTAGCCCCAGTTTTGGACAAAATTAACCTTTGCTTTTGTTGAGCCTGAATGGGCTAGGAAGCCTGGTGGCAGCTGCCTTGCTGGGAATGGCAGAAGAAAAGCATGCCAGATGTAAAACATCAACTTTTATTATTTTAACAGGCATTCTGTCCAAAACACTGTCAAATCTTTTTCTGGGGTTCTGCCTCGACTATTGCAGAAAGGCTATACATAAATAAAATCTGTTTTACTGCATGTGTTCTTTAGTACGTTGTTGCGTACGGTGTTTCCATTATCTATTTTTTAAAATGCTCCAGGATTTGCAGCTGTATACGTATATATATATATATCTGTAGGTCGGTTTGCACATCACATGCTATAATGATAATCCTTGTGAATTGACACTGCCCTGTGAGTGAGTGAGAGTAGATTAGCACTGAGGTAGTGGCAGTACCTGTAGGTGGGAATTGCCCAGGTAAGACTTGTAGTTCCGGCGGCTGACACAGCGCAGCTCTTTGACGGCCTCAGCTGGCATTGACTTGGAGAAGCCCAGACCACTCCAGGTATCCGTGGGCGTCCTCACCTCCGTCACCACAGGCTTCTTCTGCATTGCTGCGAGCACATGCATACACGCACACGCACACAGCCACACGCCACACACATGCCCACACGCGCGCACACACACACAGATACACATTTACACACATATACGGGCAAGCAAGCAAATTTAAGTAAAACATAATCAGCAACCAAATACACCATGAAACCAAATCCATAGACCTATCTTGTTCTTTTGGGATGTCAGATGAAATTCATTCAAAGGAAATCATCACGAAAGCCAAGAGGCAGATGGTGCAGTAAAATCAATCATAGTTGCCAAAGATCGTTAAAGGATAATTTGATCTAATCTTTTTAAAAACATTTTTTCTGCCCCAGAAATAGATAAGCCCTATTAATGGATTTTCGTCTATGGGTTGATGCAATACTGCTCTATAAAAGAACGCAGACACCTCCATAGGCTTAACTCTAAAGAAGTATTTCTGTTTTCTCAAATGTTTGAACAATGTGAATAATATAACTATAAATTATTTAGAGTTGTTTTTACACAAAACGTAAACACACATGCAACACATGGAGTATTAGCTAATTTAAACTAATTTAAAAATGAAACACTTTTTTGCCATTAGTGCGTACCATTTATTATACTAGCGTTAATAGAATTATTTTGTTTTGTCACATGAAATTTTAGGATAGCAGTGAACAAATGGGCTACGATACTAAGATTCTCCAGTTTTGGGCGCTGTATTAATTGATTTTAGAAAGTAGACTTATCAGTCAGCATATGTGAGCGATTGGTAAAAACATTATTTATTGTAGCCTGAAGCAAGTATTCCTTATAACTAGTGACAAAGGGTAACAAAAAATTTAATCTGTTTTAGAAAATTCAAACTGTAGCCTGAGAGTTTGGAGTAACCTAATGGTTTGGTTTAAAATGTTTCAATTTGCTTGCTAATGTCAGGGATTTAAAAATCAACATCAAATATTAAAATTCCCTGCTCTGCTGGAATAAATGTGTGGTCTCATTCTGATTGCTGTCTGATTTAAAAAGAAACAAATCAAACACAAATCAAATGTCAGCATCTTACCTCTGGTTGCCAGGAGCTTTTTTTTTTCATAGTCGCAATCCTATAAAGAGGTATATAAAAGTATAAAAAACACAAACCATAGAAAAGCATTCAAGAAATAAATGAAGCTAATTTGAAGCTATGCAGCTGAAGCTAGGATTGGAAGCTGGGGAAATCTGAGGTGAGCTTGTGCAGCTTCTGAAATTAATTAGAAGATGTATACCGTCAGTAGCCAGTTTATTGGGAATATAATTGCGGACAATGAGTCAGAAGGCCGTGACTTACGATATAAAACAGCCAGACAGGCATCTAGGCATTTGGTTGTGGTTTGATTAGTGATCTCAGTGTAGTATTACCGTTGGTTCCAAGCGTACCTGTACTCAGAAAACGGCCGCTCTCCGAGGCTTTTCACGCTAGGACAATGTCTGAGGTTTTTAACGAGAATAGTGCCACATAGAAAACACATCCAGTTTGCGGCAGTCCAGTGGGTGAAAACAACTTGTTTATGACAGATGTCAAAGGAGAACGGTAAGAATTGTGCAGGCTAGCAGGCTATGGACAGGCAAATGATGGCATAGTACAACGGTAGAAAGTTGAGTTGTAGAAAAAAACATTGCCTGTTCTGGCAATTCCTGTTGCGTCGGCGGAGTTAGGATGGCAGAGTTTTGGCGTTAGCAGCATGAATCCATTGACGGATCCTGCCCGGTGTCAACAGTACTGGCTGGTGGCACACACTGGGTCGGTTGACGGCAGTTTGAGCGTTTGAACACCGGTGCAGATCTGAACATGGCTGAAGGTCACTCTCAGTCACACGGATCCTTCAAGCACCATGTCACAAAACACGTATTGCCTCAGAAGGGTTCCAGGAACATGAAAGAGAGTTCAGTTTGCTTCAGTGGCCTGCGCAGTCCCCTGACTTCAACCTAATAGATCATCGTTGGTTATGACATGGGCAGGCTGTCGTCCAATCTGCAGCAACTGTGTGATGCCATTGTGTCAGAATTGATCAACGTTCCTGTGGAACATTTCCAACACCTTTTAGAATCCATGCCCCGAAGAATTCAGGCTGTTCTGGAGGCAAAGGTGGTCCAACCTGGTACTAGATAGGTGTACCTAATAAACTGGCCACTGAGTATACATGTCTACAAACACAGCTCGGTTGATATAATGAAATCAACTTAATTTATAATCACTCAAAAATCTGACCCATGTAAAATTCAATTTCTCAAAGGTATAATAAGAAACTAAACAATTTGCGAGATCGAGCAGATCTGACATGTCACCACCAAATGAACACTGACAGACTGGCTTCCGTATAAATCCCTGGTAATTTCTGGGGCTAAAATCACATTTGAACCAAATCACATCTCGACCATAGATTATCCTAAAACCAGAAAAAACTTGTGTTCTGATATATATTCACAGTGTTCGATTTGAGTTGTCAACAGTATTATTAGGAAAATGGGTATGGATATTTTTTAGAATAGTATGTAAAAATCTGTCAGTTCAAATCGGTAAAGCAGAGCAATAACAACCAATCCAGGTGGAAGGCAGAATGCTAATATATAGGACATTAAATATATAGTGTTGAGGGTGAAAATGTTAAACAAATGCAGTGGAATCAGAGCCCTGCTTTACTGCGTATAGACTCAGAGCTGCACCACGGTGATGAGATATGCATGTGTTCTCTTCGCTAACAAAGGTGATAGTACAAACGCATTCCTCAGTCTGATTGTAGAACCAGAGCTATACTCCATCGATTATAGAAACAGAACCATACTTTATTCATAACACAATGAGTCTCACCTCACTGCCCGTAGAATCTGAGCCTGTTGGAATGACATCTCTCCTGACACTGTTCCTTCTCTCATTGCACCCAAGGTCTACCACATCACTTAAAAATCTGAAAGAGAGATGCAAGGCTTCACTCTGAGTGTGGGTGAACACAATGCAGAAATTTAGTGCCAATAAAAGAATCTCAAAATAATCTCATTGAGAAGAAGTATGAAGTTCACTGACAAAGTTTTAAAAAAAAGGTCTTTGCATAGACAACTACATTGGTCAGGTGTGTTACATTACATTCCACAACTATGCAAAAAGATGATCTACAGATTCGGTATGCATGGGTCTGCACTGTGCACTAGCACTAAACTCCATCTGTGTCTAGGAGTCATCATCATTACCAACATTACTTCTTAAACTAGGTCTTCAGAAGAATTTGTCTTAGTCTGGAACAACCGGAAGGTAATGAAAGGTAAACACGGACCACAGATCGAGCTGTATATATTCGCTTACTGCTGGCTTGTGGTCTTAGCTGATTCCCGTCTTGACAACGTTGCATTTTCTTCCGGGTCCCATTCCCTGATGGCTTCTGATTGGCTGTTTCTTCTCTCTGGATTCCCTGATTTTACATTTGAAGCGCGAGCTCCCGGCACTGTGGTCCCCAGGAACAAAGAGCTGAGCTGATCTTTGACCTCTGGCATCTGCAGGAGCAAAGTGTCAGTGTCAGACACAGTTTCACTCAAACACAGTCACAAGAACGCATGCATAAACACACCCTCACACAGACTCACATAGACACAGACACAGACTCACTTCGACACATGGTCACAGTGACACACCATCATATTGACATAGCCCCACACAGACAATTTCTAACAAAGACCCAGTCAGACATGGACAGCGTGAGAGCACTGTGGGGTTTTGCAGTGTGAAACCGTAGTTGTTTGTTTTTTATGCCCTTTATAAGTCAGCCTTGTGAGAGGGTACCTTTCAGCTGACTACTTTTACCTCAGCTGGACAAGTAGGATTGGAGTTACTGACTGGCAAGCATGAACACTACAGCAAACTTAGAGCAGTGAGAGCAATCTGAAATATAGCACAGCAGATGTTGAATATTGTGAGAAGGGATTGCTTAAAGAAATAGTGACTCTCAGCAGGCAAAAATCAGAGAGAGAGAAATCAATGCTCAAACCTTCTCTAGCATACTGTCCATTGCTCTCTGTGCAGTCCTGCCCTCCTCTTGATTCATTGATAGACCTGGGGGGGCAGAGGGCCGGGGCTTCATCTGTAGAATAGCACTCAGTGCAGCCTCAGGTGTGATAACAACACCTGGGAAGCCAGAGTTAGTGTTAGTGCTTGAGGACATTCCAATGCCAGTGCCAACATCACGGTGTACTACGAGTGCAAGCAGTCGATCAACCTGGCTACGAGCGCAAGCAGCACTTCAACGTCTTCCGCTACGAGTAGGGGCCAGACCTTCAACACTGTTGACTGTCACACAGCAGCCCTTCCCCCACGGTGCACTATGAGTACAGTACACGAGTGCATGGTGCACCCTTCAGTGCAGTAAGCACATAGCAGTCTGAGAGACATTGCTTTAGAGGCAGGTTATGAAGGCAGAGTCTGTGAGAGACCGACAGCACCCTACCTGGGTCAGAAAGTCCCAGCTGTTGCATCATCAGGTTCAGCCAGTAGTTACTGAGAGTGTTCCCGGCTGACGGAAGGTGGCAGGTGGGCTTTACAGTCGTGGTGACCTCAGTGGACTGTAGTCCCAGCAGCAGGCGTCTAGCCTCATACAGGTTTTTGACGCTTCGCTCCAAGCTCTTCACCACCACTGACTGGAAGTCACAAATTCACATGCAACTATAATAGGCTTACCAGGGCAATTGGATGGAAACATTGTTCATTCTTACAGACCATCAATCAACTCGGGTGAGAATGAAGGGAAACCAATATAATCCAGTGTCTGAAGTGTTGCTCAACATTGTCAGTGTGCGTCAAACTCTTAAACATAAAGAAAGCACCATGTCACTGATGCTTTTTGAGTTATATGATGGTGTGGCAGTCTGTTTAACTAGTGCCGTTCTGTAGCCTAGCGGAACTAATGTTGATCCTGCCGTGTCACGTAGGAAGCAAAGTTGCTGCCGGCTACCTGTGCGCAGGTGATATCGGTCCCTCCATGTTAGATATCTATTGACAACAGAGAGTATTTGACCCAGTTGTCTGAAGTACTTTGTTTATTCCTTTTGAATTTAACTTGTTTCTTTTAAAGTCAATTATTGTTAAGCATCTTTGTAAAGAAAAAAAACTATGAACATAACTACCGGCACCTACGTAATGCAAGGTTACACTTACAAGAAAAATATTTACACCCCGTAAATTTTATATTCTGTCGTTGTTAAATCTATGGTTTTCAGATAAAAATTGCCGCTAATAAATAGTCATCTGCTGAAAGGCAGTCATTTTTTTTTGTTTCTGATTTTAATCTCTGTAAAAATATGTAATAGCATTGCAGTCTCATTTAATTATTACATAAGTAGACTCAAACCTTGACCTCTCATGAATATTCAAGATTACAGAAGTGAAGCATGCAGGCTTAATTACTGAGTGCACACGGGGAGGGAGTGCTCCACACCAGCAGTGAACTGAATGACTCGTTCCAACCACAGAACATGGGGCATTGTGTCTGCATCGTCACCGGTGGCGAGAGTCTGTGCATGAGTCATCGCAGGGAGTCTACGCCTGAGATTCCACATAGAGTTTTATGGTAGAGGTCTATGCGTGACCGAATCTGTACATGAGGGAGTGGTCACTGGTTTTGGGTATACCTTGGTGGTCTGTTTGACCTTAGGCTTCACGCTAATGAAGACACCCAGATTCTGCATCATTTGGCTTAGCTTGCAGGGATCAACCTCCCCGTCCTCTCTCATGTCAAACATCAGGCACACTGGGAGGTAGTCCTGCACAAAAAACACACCAAAGATTCATACCAGCATAGCAGAGGTATGCAATTGGGGAAAAAGCTGAAATCTAGACTTTAAAAAAAAATTGCCAGCCAAAGTGTTTTCAGTTTTATTTTGCCTTTTTCTCCCTAGTGTAATAATATTAACTTATCCATAGTTTATGGTCCGTTCCACAATATCCGGCATTTTTCTATTTCTATCATGTTCAGGACATGCTGATGTTTAAACAGAAAGATTCCTAAGGACAGGGGAGTAGTGATATTTTGGCCTTACCAGCAGCTGCTGTCGGGCCTGGCACACACCCTCAATGCCCCCCCGGATCAGCAGCGCAGACGGGCTCTGGGGGGCGTTCAGATCCGGTAGGATGATCTGGGTCTGGGTCAGGTGCATCACATTGAGGAAGCTGGCACCGCTGGGCCCCAACAGGAATAGGTGCTGTTGGGAGGTGATGTCCATCTGGGTACTGACCACGCCCCCACTCTCCGCACCGAAAATCAGCTCCATCAACACTCCAGTGGCCTTCTGTCAAGGGTCACGTTCACGTCCGGGGGGGGGGGGGGGGGTACTGA
>JAOVYW010073688.1:0-10946 GCA_025775045.1 Hiodon tergisus
AGTATATTATATAATATATACACTACAACACTGAGGGTCACTTTCAACGAACATTTGTAACCGGATGATTCAACGTTGATTCAGCAAACAGATTAAAGATATTAAAACCCCATTTCAAGGTGCTTTACACTTTACAATATGTGTACTTTATCATAAAAATGCAATAAAGTATTCACTACACTAAATTTGAAGCTGGTGGAATACAACAGATTGCAGTTCTAAAAAGGCAAACAATGAAATTCAGACTCAAGTAACCCAAGACAAATTTTCACAGATCTTTTCACACGTCTTTTTTAATGGCCTGATAGGGTACAGAGCCAGGATGAAGACAGGATATTTCTTTCTACTAAACAGCCTTTACTGAGCTTCCTTTTTAAAGGGGTTCTTCATGGGTTTTTTTCTTCTTCTTTCTTTTACACCTCAAAATATTACGATATGACTTTTAAATTGTTGATCATAAATATGAGGAACTTGGATAAAGTAAATATTCCTTTGACATGTCATAGATATATTTGTGCAATTATTTTGTATTTTACACACAGTAAAACCGATTCATTTTAAAGTAGCATGATCAGACCGGAACACAATCACGTGAATTTTGATGGCAGTGTCACCTCGGGCTGTAATTAGCATTTAATCGGAGCTATTCATATGATGTTTTAATCTGAACGTTTCATTTTAAGAAGTGTTTGAATGCAGTATTTTGATCAAATAGAGTACTGTATTAAGTAACCTGTATAATACAGAAAAACTATAATAGTTTTGAGAAAATTGGTTGTGTACACAACTGAGAAAAACTGTAATAGTTTTGATAAAATGACATATTGTTGGAAGAATAAAACTGTTGTACATGGGTTATTGTTAATTATGATATGACAGAAATTTTTCTTTTCTCTCACATGCATCTACTCACTGACATACAGTCTGCTGCAGAGGTTATTGTTTTAGATCATGACAAGCTTGTAAAGTTTATAAACGCATCACATCATCATTTTCTTACAGGCTCCCCATAAAAATAATGATTCTGCCATTCTTTAATATGCATTTTTTAAACAGAAACCCAGAAAGATGGATTAGAAGAGTAAATCAATAAGTGGATGGATGTGACAATTAATAAACCTTTGTCTTGAACATACAGAGAAGATACAGACCGAAATCTCAGAGTCACATTTTTACATTTATTTTTAAAGTGTGAAAATATGAACAGCTTGAATTGCATATGTAATAAATGCAGTGGTCAACCAAAAAATGATTGGAAGGAAAGAAAATGCTTGTGGGATATGATGTTTTTATCTCAGATAACGTGAAAATGGGCTTCATAGTAACACAAACAACTCAGAAAAGAGCAGCGTGCTTTTTCACAGAATGGTGAGGTATGTGAAAAACGCCTGCAATCCCTTTGCAATCCACCTTTTGCTTTGATCACACTGAGAAGACGTTTCCTGCAGTGACACATTTTCTTACATTTTACTTTTTTTTAATCACATCCATGAAAAAAATTTGAATTGAAAATTGAAATCTAATTGGTTTATGTTCTGGAGGTGGCAAAAATTAGATTTAACAGGTGTGGTGAAACAGAGTGCAGGGAAATGAACTGGCTACCCTGAAGTTAAGTGGAAATTTGTAGAAAAAGATTCAGTTGTGCTGGTGGTAGACTATGACCTGATCGTGGACTAGTAAAAGGTTGCTATTATCTTTATATGCTGCGACCTGAAGTTTGTAGAGTTTGGTAATTGGATTATCGTTAAATACTTTTTTTGTAGGATCTCTGAATGAGCTGATTTTGGTATAGCAACCCTTTTTGACTGTTGATTAACTTTGATGGCTTTGTCTTGTCCCTGTACTAAAGAAACCAAACTTGCTGTTTTAAGCTATCTCTGCAAGTGTTCTCAAGATCCTGCAATGCAACCAAAACACACACACCCAGCAGGCTGTTACTTCGGGTATGAACAAATATGGAGGATACTGTAAATAAAGGCCTCGTTTTCTCCAACTGAAACTCCTAATAATAAACAGCTCAGTATTGTCCATGCAGTATGTAATGAGTACGTCTGCTTATATTATACTTGAATCTGTTTAATGAGGTGAATCATCTCATATACATATGAAAGGTGCTGCACTAAATGGATTTTTGACCTTGTATTTCCTTTAAACTTGAATTAAAAAGAAACCAGACAAATTGGCTAGCTAGCATGATTCAAATAGACAAAGCTAGCTTCACAACTCGTGCCCTTTTTCTGCTGGAGAAGGTCATTGTTATGTCATTGTTCTCTCTCCAATACTTAATACTGTATTTTCCCCTTATGTGAAGAGGCCATCCATCCTACTTTTATAAAATTATTCATAATGAATTCCACTTGACAAAGGCCAAATACGCATCCTGTGTAAACAGTGTGAGCTATTATTTAAAAAGTGACATTTACCCACACTACAGATCAATGGCTGAAATGAATCACAGTTTATATTATTATAGGAATCGAATCATTTTTATTGGGAGTTCTGGTGATCATTTAAACAGTGTTGAATACTGAAACTTCGGAAATACGGACACCAATTTTCATTATCATAGTCTCTATTTAGAAAAAAAATTTAACTCTAAAATATCGATCATAATTAAATTTAAAATGAAAAGGTTGTATTTAATTTTATACTTGTTTAATAGTCCTCCAAGATTATGTAGATATAGTACATATTCAGAAGCCACAAGTAATGTAACATTGCCATCTCGTGGTGGCTCATAGGTAAACACGCGTATTTTACAGATTACTGAACAATGACGGTCCACGTCAATGTCGTTATGTTGTTGTGGCGGTGGTGGCAGTTGTTTTATCCGTCGCAGTGACGTAATGACCTCAATAATAAAAAAAACTCAATTCAGCCCTTTAATCTTTCGATCGTTCAAATAAGTAAATTTCAAATCTACGTAAAACATTTAAATTAACTTCGGCCTTTTCTTTTAAAAAGTTGCAGGGTTGTCTGTTGTAACAAGCCTTGAGGACGAACTGCGTGTCGCGTTTCGATCGCTGTTAGGGGAGTTTTGTTAGGAATTCTTGGCGATCTTCTATTTTTTCCTAAATATAACGACTAATTGGGGGGTTGTAAAAAAAAAAAAAAAGATGGGGCTCTAAGATTCAAAGACCAAAAACGTTAGTCTTCACTGCGTCTGTAAGTGTAATTCTGCTCGTGTGGAGACTGAAAGAGAGAGCCGTTTGAATTCATGCTGCCTGGGGGTCTTTCTTTTGCACTTCAATCTGAGAATAAAAACTGGATGTATGCGAGTTTGCTGACAGCTTGCTAGGCACATTTAGTGCTTTGTTGCATTTCTGTTATTTCTGTTATAGCACCATTGGGATATTTGTATTTTCTCGTTGGTTGAAATGTCGGGTGGTGGCCTACTTTTTTAAACTGATGAGGCTTCGCTGGAGCAATATTAAAACATTGGTACTTGCTGTGATTAATTAAGTGATTGACGGAGATCACTGAAGCTGCACAACTGGGTATTCACAAGACGCAAATCAGATATATTACTTGTATCGTATCTTGGGTATAACAGCAATGGGACTTAAATCAGCAACCAAACAGTTACACGTAAATCATCTCAAAAGCTAGATCTATTCGCTAAATGTTTTAAGGAAATGTATTATATAATGATACATTTTATAAATTTTAACCGTTGACTTGTTTTGTAGTCATATATAACCGTAAAACATGACATGTATCGTGGTGAAGGTGGTGTCTTCACAAACACAAAAAACTGGTATATAAAATATGAGTTTTCTATTCTAGCCCTTGAGGCTCACACAGCAGGGTTTATTTCCAGTCGAGCGCTTAGCAACTAATTATTGCCATAATCGACCTCATTTTCTCCACCTGTTAAGTTAATAACAGTTTATAACTGATAGTGGGAATCTCTGGTGGCTGAATCCACACTTGTCATATGAGCTGGAATTCACAGGTTTTTGCTGATTGTGACCGGAAGTACATAGCGGCATCGCACAATTGGAAGAGCAAAATCGGCAGGGCGTTCAGGTCTTTAACAAGCGTATCTTGCTGTCTTTCCGGTGTAGTGGCGATTTCCGTTCCCTGTAGAAATCTCATTTAACTTGTATGCAATACTGTCTTGGTTAAAAACAACAAAAAGTGCTATACCTGCATACTTGGAAAAATCTGTATAATTTACCTATCAAATGGTTAAAATAATAATATCATCGTGAGTACTATTACCATTGTTAGTATTACCTCTATTTATTATTTTACCCTAAACATAAATAAATAAAATAAATACAGTTCTCACAGAGTTCACGATTTCTACCCTAAACACGAAGAAATAGAATTCTATATTATTGAAAATATCATTTTTCTCAGAGAAAAGCATGGGGGAACCAATTTTAATATCAGTGGACATAATAAAACACTGCATAGTCAGCAATGTCGCTCTTTTTATCAGAAACCCTGGGGAAACCAACTTTTATGGCTGTAAATGCTGTGTGTTGCAACTAAACAAATTGTTTTCCCTAGAGAAAATGTTTTCTTTTGCACTCAGAGATCTCACAGTCACACTGCACACCGCCCACTATCCAGTGGGCAATCGTAAAAATAAAATTATTTTATTATAAATGTTTTTATCATGCTTCATAACAGGATACCGAATTAAAGAACAATAATTGATTCGACAATTTTTAAAAAAAAGTTGAGTAGCTTTCCCTTGACGTGGTGCATTTAACTGAGCAGTGGCGTCGGGAGGTGCGGGGGCTTAAGCAAAAGCAATCACAACTCTCTTAGCACCGCTGATGCAACTGAAATAAGTACTCTGTCAAAATCGTAGTAGAAATAGGTTCTACCAGTTCGGGTTTATAATCGCAAAGTCTAAGGCAATAATAAGACATTTAAATTGTATTATTATTTATTTGCATTACATGAACCACCTCTTGGACCGGAACCGTTTTTAACGCAGTGCCGTCTGCTGTCTATATTGGAAATAATCTGAAAACCATGCTCTAATTCTAATGTTCTTTAGAAATTATTGCCAACAATAATCAGTTTCTTTTAAAATGTTTAAAAGTACAACTATGTTAAGGAAGAAATAACTAATTTGACACATCGATGAATTACAAACAAAGCCTTAAATTTAGCTGTATCTGTCCAATAAAATGTAAAAACTTCAGCGTATACTTATTTATCAGGAAGAGCGCGTGGTTAAACATACTTGGCCTAGTCTATTTGCTATTCATAGCCAAAATAGTTGCCATTGGCTATGGAAAACGTGGCTGTATAAAGTATTAAACATGCTTGAAAGTTTGAAATCGACAATTGCGGGGACGTAAGACAGTGTGAAGCAGGCAAGGAACCACTAGAGGTTACCCAAGGTACGATTAGGATTGAATTTTAGTCAATATTAGTCAAGCTACAAAAGTTTCACTTAATATTGTAGACTGCGGCGACGTGAGTTTAACCACGGAAATCAGTAAATAAATAAATAAAAAGTGGCCCCGAATGTATCTTATTTAAGTAATATATATTTAAAATATGTGGTTTTAATTTTAGTGAGCTTGACTTTATAAATAGGAAATATTAAATTCAGTCAACACTGGCAATATTAGACATACACTTTAGGTTTTTTGTTGTTCATTTTTAATATTGTCCAAAAATCGGACGTGATTAATAAAAAGCTAATGAAACCGCTTGTAAATATAGGTAATAGTCAAGGCCTTCGCAAGGTGAATGGGAGCTGGACTATCTTTACGAGCGGACGTAATTAACATTGAAATCGCACCTGTTTCCCTCGTTGAAAACGAAAGAGACGTAACTAATATTGAAGCCCGTACTTAATTTCCCGTAAGTCGTGGTGACTTTGGGGTAATAGTTTTAATGATTGTTTCCAATTAAGGTTGCATAACCAGCTTCATTTACTTTAATAGGTTTAATTTATTTTTACATCGGCACAAAGGCGCGATTGTGACATGTTTTCGACTGTGACCGCGACTAGAAACTGCTAGAGGAACTGCTACGGCGATAACTGGAGCATGACAGAGAAGGAGGGGGAGGAAAGGTTCTTGTGCTAGATTAGACCAGACAAGACTGATGCTTGCAGAATCTGCCTCCTGGTTGCATTTAAAACATGCTACTGCGCCTCAGAGGACGTAGTGGAGATGGAAAGGTTCTGGCGCTGCATACTAAACAATAGCGTGATCAACAAAGGCACTTTCCCAACTCCGTGGCATTGTTGTCAGCTGTTAAAATGCAGAGTATTTTAACTGAGCATCATGGACGTTAATGCTCGACCTGCGTGATTTATATCATTCTAGCCATGTACACACGAGGAAGTGTTTTATCTAATGTTGATTTACCAGTGGCCACATTCATGCACTTCTTCGTGCATACCACGTCTAAGATATTTCCCAATAAGTAAATTCGAACGTCTTCAACCGTGTCCGTAATTAATGTTGCCCTAACGTCTTTAATATGGATGTCTTTTCGCAACCGTGAGCACCACAAAGCATGCAGAATCGCATTCTTCTCTATCCAGAGATGCAGCATCTAGTTTGCATTGAAGTACTACATTATCAAGGCTGTTTTTGGACAGGACCTCCACCTCATCATACTGCGCGTGGGGAGCACAGAACCGAAGACAGAGTTATGGCCTAAATTGTCATGGTGCGAGTCAAGCTCAGGGATTGCAGATCACCTCAATAGCCCCAAGTGAAAGACAGCTGTACAGTCGTTACAGAATGTAGGATGCTGAATGCTGCCATGTATGAGAATATCTACTAGACAAATGAGCAATGTAGAATGCAACACAGAATGTGCAAATGAGAGCGCTCCAGCAAATTTAATGACGTTGACTTTTAAAAAGACCTCAGCTCTAGCCCTTTTAAATGAACTCGCAAGAGCATCAGTGATGGCCAGGACCAGACGAAAAGGGGGCAAGGCCTCACATCTTGCTTAAGAGCGCTACTGTTGCGGCGTTGAGTAAGGTGAGTAACCTACCCAGAATCAATTAAATATATGGCTAAATGGGAAAGAACATCTGCTAAATAATTAAATAATTTTATTTTTGAGCCATAACTCACAAATGCAACGGAATAAAGCAATGACTGCAAAAATTACATTATTTAATTGTTTAGCTGAACTGTTGAGCTAATGTTTTCTACTCAAATGAAAACTTGCGCTGCCACTGTGCTGTTTGAAAATGGTCTGAATTCAGTGTGTAGGTCAGTTTACAGATTACAAGCATGATTTGATAAGCTACTTTCGTCTTGCTGATAAGTACTTTTAAAAAATAGTTTACAATTTTTAGTTTAGTTCTCTTTTGTGAGATTAATTCTTAGAAATCACCCAAAACCATCACAAAGAATGCAAAAATATAAATTTAATATGGTTTAAATACTTTTGTAGCATTTGAACATTACGCAGAATGCACATCCCAACCAAATACCTATTTTAAAATTTGAATGGATACCTGACTACTGAAAGGTTAAGTTCACTGGACAGCTATACTACCTTTACTAAAAAACAACAACGGCAAATATTTCTGTGGCAAGTCTGCCACTTATCTTTTTTTCTGTCAGAGACATTTGTAAATCAATGTACTTTTGTTACTAAACGCAGTGAGTAGTCTCCCAATCGAGCTCTGGTGTTTCACAACTTTATTTCCAAATTAATGGCTTTGATTAACATTTTTTTTAGCAGAGCATTTCTGCTAATGTCTGCACCAACTGGGCTACTTGACCAATCCATTGACATTCTACTGGTATTTATGACACCTCCCCAATCCCTAAACAAAGTTTTATACTCGATTTGCATAGGTGACCAAAAGTTTGGTTGAGTATTTCCATCACAGTCCTAGGCCAAGACCAGAGCCACTGTGTGCTGTGTTTGTATTCCTGTGAAAGTGTTGCAGTACCAAATTGCCAACGTCTGAAAGGCATGAGAAGTGGGGGCAGAGGTGACCGGATTTCTCTCCAGGGAGAAAGGTGGGAGAGTGGTCATTGAGCCGACAAAAGCCCATTCAGTGCTTACCGAGTTCATCCAGTGAACGGTGCTGAGCACAGACTGGGCCCTACCATCTGTTATTCTCAGGTACCTCCGGTTTATTCAGCTGACAGGAAAGCAACATGTCAGTGCACTGTTTGGCAGAGCACTGCCCCAAGCTGGGTTGGATGGGAATTGTTATGATCTTCTCACGGTTCATCAAAAAGACGGGTGATTGGATCGAAGGAGACTAATTGTACTCCCTCATCCTCTCTGTGTGTGGTGGCAGGATTCGTAGAGACGAGATCCAGAGTATGCCCAACATAGGAAACAAATATAACCTCAAAAAGCCATACCGAATTCACGACTGAAAAAGGCTTTTTTTTAAACAGCCAAAAACAGAATCTATAAAATGACACAAATTGAAGTGGTTGCATGTGAGGATGAAAAGCAGTGATGACAACAGAGTGATTCAGAACCCAGTGTGCCTAGTGCCAAATCAGCTTTCTAAATAAAGCTGGCTTCTGATGCCTGCTTCCACACAAACAGTTAAACATCATAATGCTTCCCTGATTCTTAGCTAATTGGGGGTGACTTTCAGGCCGGGAAAAGCCACTGGCCCAGACTGTATCTTATATAGCTGGGTTTCAGGTATCCACAATTGCCTTTGATAAAATCAGGGTCGAAGATGAAAGTCATCTTCTGAAAAGGATAGAATATAGGGAAAGGGCCAGAATATTTGATCAAAAAGAGACATGTAGAATCAAGAGCTTTTGGTTTGGCTCTCCGCTTCTATGCATGCTATTACCAATCCAAATTTCCACGACAGAATCCTTGGGTTTTATTTCTAATTGCACAGCTCTATTGGATATATTTTTTAGGGTTGTTTTAATCCCTTACTAGTGCAGTATTAAACCAAGTTATTCCCTTTAATTGCACAATGCGTATGTACGTTGAGCTCCACAACAACGTGCATCGTATCCACCCGTCCCTCCCCCCGTCACCTAACATGAGGACTGTGCTTATTCAAATAAGCCCACAGATCTGAATAATGACAGTGAGTCTGCTGCAGTGCACTCAAACCCCAAGAGCAAAATGTATCACACCGCCACGTCACAAAGCAGCTGTTCGTACAGTGGTTCAATCATCCGAACACAATACTGGTGCTGTCTTCTTTTTATTTCAATGATTAAAAAAACAAATAAGATAAGTAAGGTTGCACAGTCCCAACTGCTACAAACACAGGAATCATCACAGAAATATTTGTGTAAACAAATCTTACATTCTCTGCATGGTGCGCTGAGACTGGCAGTAGTTTTATTTATTGCATCTTTACATATTTTTGCTTGCAAATGTTTACCTCTGCAGTTCAGATTGACAGGTTGACCATCATTCTTACAGACCTGCTATCAGTCAAAGCCTCTTTGCGCAAAACCATGTAGATGATAAAAACACTAAGGACATAATAATAATAAATTAGTAATTAAAAAAACAGTTACTCATAAGAAAGACTGAAGAACTTCACTGACCCCTCCTCCCTCTGATCTTTATTCCCCCTTTTCGCCATCCGTGCTGGCTTCATATCTGTTTAGGCAATGTCCCCATTTTGTGTGGATAGAGAAGCAGGCCTGCCGAGGGCCTGTTCATTGTAAACTGCACTAGTAAAGGGGTGGGTTGAGTCGCAAACCCTGTCCGATAGAGATAACCAAGGCTTTGGATTGGCGGTCAAATGCGCCTAATGCGTCACAGATCCTCAAAACGCACACACAGACAATTCTAAAAAAATATTCTAATAAAGGTGTAAAGAAAGTCCCTTCAACCAACTTATTTTTTTCACCAAACAGCTCAACAAAAACTTTCTAAACAGAGGGCATTGAGCATTCTTGACATGCCAAAATACAAAAAAAGTATTGTTCCATCTCTACAAATCCCCACCACCCCCACACAGCACCACCAGCAGCAGCTGGAATTCATCTGAATGTTCAAGCTCTCACTCGCTTCACTTTCACTTGGATTTGTTGGCAGGGCTGCTAATCCTAACACAAACAGCCACGTCCTTTCCCCCCACTCTGTCGAGCCATGGCAGCCTGTGAACCTCCATAGGCAGAGGGAGGAAAAAGTCGTCCCCAATCGCCTGTTCATTTTAAAACTTCCCCTGGCAGAGACAATCACAAGAACGCTTGAACACATAAACAAACAAAGTAGGGCCTCCCCATCCATGCATTTCACTTGACCCCTTGAAAATGCCTTTAGAGTTTATCTCTAGGGAGTCCAGTGGAAACACTGTTGCAGTACTGTACATCAATTTATATTTCTTCAGAAAGCCCCCCTCCCCTACACACACAGAATGCGGTTTCCTGCCCGAGCAGGGGGGCCGCCACATTTCTCTTGGAAAGGGCTTGGTCTCCAAAGGTGCCCGCAAAGGTGGCATGCCCCATGATCAGCCCATCGTGACGCGTTGGGCATACTGTGGAGCTTAAACAGTCCCTCTTTCACTCTCACTCTACTCCATATCTCTTGGATAGCTGAAATGCAGAACGGTTTAATTAATCAGGACGCTTGAGCTGGGTGGTGGGGTGGCATCACAAGATGACGCAGTGGAGTCTATGAGAGCTGGTGGACCTTTCTCCACGCCACTTTGTTTTCTTCTTCTTCTTCTGGCTCTTCTCCGGGATCTGCTGTCTGTAAGGGGGCAGGGAAGGAGGAAAGGAGGGTTTTAGGCTGATAACCTTTTGTCAGCAACAGCCGGAGGAGATCACAAGCCTTTGCCCTCCCTCTCACACACAGTGGAACCATCGCTCAGACAGGATGTGACCACACCAAAGATCAGCACACGCCAGATTCCAGGGAAATTGCACTGTCATTACTATCAGGAAAAGGCCCTTTTCATAGAAGCTGGCATCAAAGTTACAGCTTGTTTGCAGTGCCATGACTGTGGAGGTTAAGCACAGCCTTTTTCTCGCACGCAGGGACTG
>JAOVYW010073689.1:0-19586 GCA_025775045.1 Hiodon tergisus
CTCTCTCTCTCTCTCTCTCTCTCTCTCTCTCTCTCTCTCTCTCTCTCTCTCTCTCTCTCTCTCTCTCTCTCTCTAGGTCTTGGTACATGTTGCCCTATTCAAGGCTTTAAATATGTACTGTAAGGGGCAAGCACAGGAGAAGACAGGTTCCCACTAAGTGTTGGTTTTTGTGAAGGAGTACAGAGGTTGCCTAGTAACAGGCAGAACCCTCCCCATCCCTCTCGGCTCAGAATGCAGTAGTGCTCCTACGGAGTTTCTCCCAGAACACCGTGTCATTTTAATTGCTGAGCATGCCCATAAGAGGTTTTATCATGACGTCTATTATGTATATAGTATGATGATAGTATCCACATTCTGTAGAACATTTCAAATCACTACATGATTTGTGTATGTTACAGAGATGGGAAAGCTCAGAGAAATATGTTTTTTCATTACCAGGAAATTATGTTAATTAATCTTGGGTTGACAGGATACACTTCTAACCATGGAACATACTGCTTAGAGAAATATCTGCAGGCAAGAAACATTATTTTTCAGAAGCAGGTTCAGAAGCCAGGTAAAGGCTCCTATGTGCTTTAGAACCACCCAGAGCCCAGTCTCAGGTCTCAGTGATATTTCTCTGAGTTGTTCTTGAGCCAGGTGAAGTGCAAGCCAATAGGTGATACGGCAGAAATCAAACAGAAAATCCATTGTTGCCCCCCATCACAGTGTCCACACAAATATTTACATTTATAAACAAAAAAAACAGCCTATTTTCAAATGTCAGTGTATATTCATGACCATGTGTTTGATATCAAAGTGGTGTCAGTGAAGAGTAACACGTAAAGAGCGAGTAAAAGATTTCCCAGAGAAAATCCATACTGGATTAACAGACTTGTTTCTGTCCTGAAGGACATATTTGAAAAAGTTGTGCAGTTGCTCCAGTAATTCTTTTGTTACAATACAGCTCACCTTTTGTTATCTGTAATGAATAAGGATGCATTGAAAAGTGGTGATTGTAAATTCATTATGTTCATATTATGTTCACAGCAGGTTAATCGTCATTTGATGATTTGGATGAAAAGGGTCTTGTGAAGAGTTCACTTGGATATTTTCATTATCATCTCCTCACAATAGCAAAATGGATTTCTTTCCATGTCAACTGTCAAATGCGTAAGTTTCTGGGAAGCTTTGGATACTGAAACAGGGTTTGCAAAATTACAGCTATGAAGCATACACTCAGGCTTTGGCTTACTGTCAGTGGATATATTGTCCCTGAAACTTCTCTAAAGGGTCAGGGCATACATGTCCACAAGCGTTTGATTTAGTCCTTCACGGAAAAATGAGGTCATAGGCACAATTGACTCAATTCTGGAGAGTGTTAGCACATTCAGAATGAATCCTGCCCTGACCCAATCCCTCACACACAGTCCCATATGGCTGCTGCATACACATTCATCTCAGGAAGCCCCAAAAAGGAACCAAGTCAGTTTTGCATCCAAGGCTTGTGCTATCGTAAAACAAGCTTTGCCTTAAGACAGCATTCCTGCCAGATGAAGGTCTGGTGGTACAGGTTTGCTTTGCCTTTAATTGCAGGAGAAGATCTGCTTCTCTTTGGTTCTCCCTCCAATCTGCTCCCCATTGTGTCGACTTAACAAAAATAAATATGAACTAAATAGCATAACAATTCAAACACCCCAGGTTGTTTGGATGGTGGGCTTAAACCAGTACCGTGCTTTCATCCCTCCTCATCAAGGTAATGTTTTTCTCAGTGTTTATGTCTGCAAAGCCAGTTATTAATTTGCAGTGCAGTAACATTAGGGGTGAATAAATGTTTGTCATAGTATCACCATCAATCTCCCTTTGTTGAGATAGAGAGCATTTATCCCTTTGGTATCATTGTATAAACCATCAATCTATTATAAATATACACCAAAATCAGTTTTTTTTTGTCAAAATACTATTCTCTTTGGTTTTAGCTGAACTTAACTAGGCTTAACATACAGTGAACACACACGAGTGAGCATATGGCAGCCAACGAGTGAATAGAAGGAGAGCTTCTTACATTGGTGGTTAAAGTTAAACTGTGTCAATGAGGCACGCTCTTTCTGGGAATTGGTAGCCATGCATCTGTTGCCGTCCCTCGTTAAGTTTGTTATAGACACTAATAGGAATGGAATGAAGCCACTGAGCAATTCAGCTGGCAATAAATGGCCCAGCTCGTGGTACATCAGATCCTGATGGCATCAGCTTAGATAAAGAAGGAATGTAAGGCAAAACATGTTACCATCATTGATCTTGACTTCAACTATTTCACATACACACTACAGGGCCACAAGCATGTGGACACCCCTTCAAATTAGCGGGTTCAGCTATTTCAGCCACACCTGTTGCTGACAGGTATTTAAAAATCGAGCACACAGCCATGCAATCTCTGTTGACAAAAAATTGGTAGTAGAATGGGCCATAATGAAGAGCTCAGAGACTTCCGATATTCCATCATTGGATGCCACAGTTCCGATAAGTCAGTTCATCAAATTTGTGCTACTGGAGGTGTCCCGGCCAACAGTGAGTTCTGTTGTTAATTGCGTGTACAGGATTGCAATGATGATTCAGGTCTGAAGGGATGCAGGACAGTCTGTAATATCTCAACTCTTAGGTGGTACAAGATTATGTTGCTTTTATCTTCTTCTTCTGTATTAGTTCCTTGAGGATTGGGTATGGTTTAGAGCAAGATGCATACCTTAAATGGGGAGATTTGTGAGAAATGAATATCTCCATTCATCCTCCTGTTATATTTTTAAAAAAAACTCATTAAAATATAGAATAATATATCTATGGGTTGTATGAAATAGCGTCACATTGAATTCCTAGGCATGGACAAACCCAACGAGAAGCAAGTTTTTCTTACAAGTTTTTCTTCTTAAAAGGTGGAAAAAGCATTAAACCCAAACAAAATCATAAATCCATCACACAAATTTTAAGTCTCACATTTTCAAATCTATTGTCTTATCTTATAGTTATGTGTTAACAGCGGTGCATTCTTCAGAAAAAAAATAATTTTTAGTTTTCAAGACTGTAAAAAAAATACCTGCAAGCAAGCTGTGACTATGCCCATTAGTTCAACGAGTTGAAGCATATTGATTCTGACTTCTGTAAATTGCATTGAGGCAAAGGGCACTGGACTGACTGATCGATTGGTCAATTACCTTGACTGATTGTACTACCTCTGAGGCAAGTGGAGATGGGATTTTAATTTAAACATTGATTTCAAATGTTTCCTTTAAACATGTGGAGGTCAAGACGATGATTGCTGGTAACCATGTATGTCCGTAACTGAGAACATCAGACTGGGGCTAGAATTGAAAGACGCACACTGTCTTTGCTTGCAGAGGTAAAACATGAGCAGAGCTCCGTCATTGGACACAGTTTTTCTCTTCGTCATGATGGGGGGAGCTAAGCTGGCATCGTTGGCAGGGGAAGATGAGAAATGAAAGTTACAACATTGTTGGAGATGGACTGCCTGAAAGTTGGTCTTCTGTCAGCCTGTAAAGGGACCTCCTTTATGCTGCAACACGCGAGTGGTCCTCATAATCCTGTCCTTTTTGTCTCCTTACTACTCCCTCCCATGACCAAAGCACACCAGGAAACTCGTAGCCCATTCCATTCCCATTTCTGCCAATCCTCACAAGTGGAGTGAGATGGGCCTCCAACCAAAGCCTCTTTCAGTGGAGCTCAGTCATTGGACACAGCCTGCCTTGGCAACAGAATGTGGAAACTCCATCTGAAGTTAAACAACCCTCTTCCTGTGTAAGCCCTCTGTCAGTGGCCTTACATTACTTCTCTGCAGTTTGGACAGTGTTCATTCACACATTACCGCTCCAAGATATCCCTTCCACAAAACCCTTTAAAAAAATATAATCTTACTAAATCTTGATTCTTTCTAAATTTCCCCTGGAAAGTGTATACAGTATTAGCTGTAAACAAGGGCGTTTAAGTCATAGGGTGAAATATTAAGGTTTTATGTGTTCTTATGTGGCTTGTTCAATGTTTTAGAGACTGTCACATTGCTCTAGCCTCTGCTGGGCTGGTCCATACCATTCAGTCTGCATTCAGACTGAACCCAACACCAGTACATCTGTGGTAAGCGCTCAGGTGCCACTCCTGCAAGCCTGGGGCCACACCTAGGCCCAGCCATAGCCAAGACCTGAAACTTTGCTTAAACACAACAGGTTTTCCACCATTAGTTTGAGATACAGACATCTCAATTGTTTGTTCTCTTTGGGCCTTCAGAAGTGTCACAAGCTGGGCAAGAAAACCAAAAGCTTTTTTTATTAAGTTTTTTGGTTGTTTTGTTTTCCCTCCCAGCTCCGTAATTTGCTTCATCTGTAGTTTAGAAGCAAGGGTTTTAAAAGGACATTTCCACGAGAGGGAAGGGAGCAAAGTTAGCCAGAATTGCTGCGGGCTGATAGCAGCGGTTGTTTGTACTGGCTAACTTTCTCTCTATCATATTTTGGGTAAGTTTTTTTAAAATTAGTTTTGTTGATTATGGGGATTGTTTAGCTTCAGTTTAATTAATTTTCATTGGAATTTAGTGGGATTGGTTTGTATAGCAGACGGTATTTGTGTTTTGTTCGTTTCTGTTTTGTGTTCTGAAACAATTGGCAGCGGATGGAAAATGTCTTTCTTTTTCTCTTCGTCATGATGGGGGAGCTAAGCCAGCATCTTTGGCAGGGGAAGATGAGAGATGAAAGTTACAACATTTATGGAGATGGACTGCCTGAAAGTTGGTCTTCTGTCAGCCTGTAAAGGGACCTCCTTTATGCTGCGACACGCGAATGAGTGGGCTTCACACAGTCTGGCTGCTTCTTAAGTGCCCCATTAGGTTGCTGGCAGATACATTGAGGGCCACCAGTAGCCAGATAGACCAGTAAAGAGCAGAAGGAGGTCATGCCAGGAGTCTGTGAGTCAACCTCCCTCCAGAAAGCCAGCCTATCAGTTTGTTTCTGTGTTATGTTGTGCCATTTGGTGTGTAGTTGTTGCATTTTTTCTGTACCTACGGGCATCTGTTTTGTCTTTCTTTTGTTTTGTTTGTGATTCTACCGCAGTCCCTTCTATTTTGTTTTTTGATTTATTACTCTTGCCCCTCCCTGTTCTCCTGAGAGGGCCTGAGAACACAGGGCATTGGGGCGTGTTGTGCGAAAGAACTCAGAGGTATCTTGCCCTTCCTAGTTTTGTGCCATAGTGCATTTGTAGGCAGTGTTACTGGGTCAACCCTGTGAAGTCCTGTGAAGAGAGATTATTTGGCTTCGATCCCTTTGGTCCTCATAATCCTATCCTTTTTGTCTCCTTACTACTCCCTCCCATGATCAAAGCACACCAGGAAACTCATAGCTCATTTAAATTTCTGCCAATCCTCACAAGTGGAGTGAGATGGGCCTCCAACCAAAGCCTCTTTGAGCACCAATAAGCACATGTTAACTTTTGTGTTAAATATAATTCTGAGATCTCCAGCCCTGTCCAGGTAAATATGTCCGGCACTCCGGAAGAGTAAAAACATTGAATCAATCTTTTTTACAGTTTAGGGCTGCATAGGTCAGCCGGTTTAAACATTCCAGTTTTAATGGGGATTTCAGGTTCCTTCGCAGCTTGAAGTATCGGTTGCCATGGAAACCTAGATTAGAATAAAGTTTCTCCGGTGTATTTTTCCTTGTAATTAATTATTGCTTTTCTTATTCCAAACACATTGTGCCTTCTCTGTATATACATGGACATCTGGTGTTTTGTAATGTTATGGTATATGTTTTCTGCCCAGAGATGATGAAAAATAATTATTGTATCGTTTTGATTTGATTATTCTAATATTAAAGCAGACCATATACGGTATGATTATCAAAGTTAAACTGTATACTTTATTATAGCTATTTGCTTTTTGTGAGGATACACCATTCCACTTGAAGTCTAGTTCAAAGATATGCCCAAAATTTATTTTTGTTTTACTAGATGGAAAGTGTAAGACATACATTGTAAGCACATTCACAACAGAATATAAATTTAATGCACATATGCAATTCTTACATTTATGCAGTGTTTATGCAATTATAACTATTTAGTTTATTCACTCTTCACACACTTACCCATATACAAAACATAAAGGAAGTGAATTGAGCTCAGCACGTCCTTCTCGGTTTCACTGTCATCCTCTCATCTAGACACACAATTAAAATTTAATAGGACTGAGTGAGTGGGGACTTTAATCTCTCTTAAAGATTCCTGCTGATCGAGCTAGGAACTCTGAGGTGTTGTGTCTACCCTGTTAATCCCTCTGTAACTTTTAGAAATAATTTATGAACAGCGGGACAGTGAACAGTTGTGAACTACTAAGCTATTCTGAAAATTCACAAACAATCTCACATACACAGACATGCTATAAAGGTAGCAAGGCTCTGCTTGTGGGTACGACCATACATTGAATAAGGTCTATTGAATACATTGCACCAAGTGAAGGTTCCATCTCAGAGACTATGACAAGCCCAATTTTAATTTAGAGGTGATCTCAAAATGTATTTAAAGATTAAATTTAAACTGATTTACAGATATCTCAAACTAAGTCAATATCAAACTAAATTTAAGATCGACAGGAAGGAAGTAATATTGAATTTGAGATATCTGAAACACAATTCAAGATATTTCAAATTGATTTGCTGTTTGATCTAAAACTGAATTTCCGATATCTCAAATTATACAGGAAGTTAATGTGAGATATTTCAAAATGACTTCCTGTGAAAATGCTGTACCTTTCAAATGGACTTTAAATTCAAGATAGGAAAACAATTTGAGATATCTTAAACTGAATTTGTGATATTTCAAATTAAACAGGAAGTCAATTTAAGATATCTTAAATTACATTTGAGGTGTCTCAGATAAAATTTGAGATATCTGCAATTAAATTTAAGATATCTGGAAATGCATTTTGAAATATCTCTAAATGACAATTTGGCTTGCCATCCCAAAGATACTCCACTGGGTTGAGGCCTGAGGACTGCACAACTCACTGTCATGCACCACAATACGTGCTTTGTGACATGACACATTATCCTGCTGATAGTATCCAGTGAAGAAGGGTAAACTCAACTGGAGAAACTACACTTGAGTGGTTTTAACAAAGCAAATGTCCTAGAGAAGTCCTGATGTGAATCCATTTTAGAATCTAGGGCTAGATTTTAAAATTGCTCTCCAAGCGATCCTTTACCAACCTAAGAAACCATACGGAAATTTGGTTGTTACTGCCAATGGTGACTATCTTATTATTATTATTATTATTATTATTATTATTATTATTATTATTTCAGCCATAAAAGTGTTTATTCAGAGCATTCAGATTTTGTATGAAAAAATAAATTGTATTTGTAACTGCATTTGTAATTCAACAAAATATGACATTGCTTGAAAGGGTTGAATATTTTTGCAAGGCACTGTAATGGATATATAACCATTTAAACTAGCAGTCCACAAAACGAAGACAGTACACTCTTCCATTGCCAAATAATTTGACATGAATGCAACACTAGCAAAAAAACAAACAGTTTTTCTCCAGGTAGTGTGCCACAATACGGGTTGTGTATGCAGATAATAATATGCCTTTCTGTATAGAACTGCATAATATTCGGCCTAAAATGTTCACTCCTGCCTTCTGCATTGACATCGTCGGAGTTAACTGAATGATAGCGTTTCTATTGCATCAAGCCTAGCAAGCGTGCAAAGTTGGGGTCGGTGAGTTAAGTTCTTAGGCTGACCTCAGCGTCCCTGTGTTGAATCTTTAAACTTTATTAAAGGGGAAAGCAAAGGGGCACGAATGTAGATTACGAAATCGAAATGTAATCGTCAATTAACGACTTTACTAAAGTATTTTTACGTTGTTTGTAAAACTCCCCCTCGTGGCAGATAAGGTAATTGCATATGCCAGGAACTAATTTAGGAAATAACAGTTTTTAATGGCATCTGTATATTATTTAAATTGAACAATTCATGCTTTTTGTCCCCTTTCATCCTATCCTTTTTTTTTTTTTTTAATACGACATTGATCATAAGACCATGATCATAAGTCATGGTCATGCGGCAGTTTTTTATGTTTGTTTGTTGTTATTTTTTTTATTGCAACTTAATTTAAAGGAGCGCACACAGGGCTCAACGGGGAACCGTCGTGCTTCTCAGAAGACTGTTTGCAACCTGCTTTACGGCTCTTATGTTTCGAAACCATAGAGGTAGAGCAAAGGCCCGCCGCGTAATACGTAACCGCGTTACACTCTCACGTCTTGATTGGCCCATATCTGGCAACGGTATATGACATTTAGAGCTTGTTTGACAGTTCATCCTCTTGTGCAGGGATTTTTAAGGAGTGAGCGATGAAATACTTCAATATTGCTGGATATAATTAATCAATATTGAGTACAGATACTAGATCTAGTTAGATGTACAGTGATAAAACGTGTGAAAAAAATAAAAGTTGAGTTAAATTAAATGAATGGTTAAATGCACAAAGTAAAACATTTGTGATATTTTGAGACAACAAAAGGTACAACAAAGGTGGCGCGACGGAGGCGCCATGGATGTCAGCAGTGAGGCCTTGTCCTGTGGTAGACGAGATTGTGATAGGTTGTTCCCTATGCAAACTGATAGGGCATAACCTGAACATTGCTTCATGGGTCCCAACAAAAAATGGGTGCACAAAGGTTATATTAAATCCTTCCTTCATACAATCTTATTGGGTGTATTTAATCTTTTGAGAAATTCCCCAAAAAACTAACTTTTGTACCAAATACTTGTAAGTAACAATGTCATTAGAAGAATTGAATTTTCAAACAGAATTCGTCTACCAACACAGCTCGATAAGGCTTTTTTTTCTTGGAATGAGTCTGATTCATTATACATGTTTACTTGATAGATTGCCTACCTGATAGGAGGTTGCTGCTTAACAGTTGTTATGCTCTGAGGCAATGGCTTTATTTAGGTAAACACGTTTTCAGGTCATATTGCATTATGGTAGTAATGTATTCGTTGTCTTGGCTAGCACACTTCAATCACAATGAAGTCTGTGTTTATATATTTATTACAATGAAGACGACTCAGTGCAGTCATAGAGACACATGAACCACCACACATTAAAGCAGTTTTCATTGTAATACATTAATATCACAATAATCCATCGTTTGGAACGCCCATCTATACATTCTTTAATCTTACAATTCATAATTTGATCCGTCATGTTGTATTTGGATAATGTTTAACATTTGTACAGTGTAAAGGTATAGAAAATGTAATCCTTGATTATAGTCATGACATTTCGTCGTATACAAACCAAGACGGTGTAAACATTTTAATAATCTCTGTTTATATATTGTTATATTGCATTTACTCCAACATTTTGGAATATAATTGCATATAAACATTGGAATTAATTAATTGATAAAATTTGAAACAACCCTGTCTTTTTTTCAAGATTTCGGCTGCATTCACACTGGATCCGTTTCAAACGAACTTGGTCCGGCTCCTATTCTTTGAAACATTGTGCCAATGTGCTTTCTGTTCACATTTGCCTTGTTGTCCGAAATACTGAATTTGTTTGGAATCGGGCTGTACTTGGTTACCATTGTTTACAAGGTTTTCAAATTACTCAATTCACGTGTATATTGAAATTATCAAAAGTTAATTTACGCTCAATTTGGACCAGAATTTGGGCCATTTCAAAAAGGTTTACTCAGACTTTGTGCAATATAATGTAACTCAGGACGTTTTTTAAGACTTTATGTAACTTGTGTCAATCATGTATCTATAAAACTGTAAAACTTTATAATATTGCCTAATATTTATTAATAAGCTAGCAATATCGCAGCCACTCCGTCTCTCGGTCTTTAAAGATCCGACACAATAGAATCAATAAACAAACAAACTCTAAACGTCATATACAGTTGCCAGATATGGACCAATAAAGACGCGAAGTTGTTATGCGGTTCTATTGCGAAATCCGGGACGTTGTTATACAAGGTCTACAGCTGTCCTTGATGTGTGCATGGTTAGTGAAACACGTTTTTTATCAGATTTGTTTGTATGTATTGTATTGCAGTTCATGTTCGTTTGTGTTAAGATTTGTAAATGTGTAAATCATTTAGAGCTACTATTGCTATTGAGCGATAACCCTTCATTATCCTTTAATGTAATATACAACTGCCCACATGCCATGTCGCTTGTCTTATTTAGCATTTTTTATATATATAAAATTGAATTAAATAATTATCAGTAATGAGTATCATTTCCAAATTTGACTGACCTAGCAATACTGGTTACGTTATTGTCTTAATTCAAGTTTAGTATCAATAGCACAACGACGAGGTTCTACTGGAATTTAAACCAAGAAAAAGTCATCATTCGTCCTTTGCAGTTAAGAACATTTTAACATATCTTTATTTTTCTCTCTCACACTTGTCTGCAGTGGGTTTCTGCTGATCTGTAGTATTTTGAAAGGATATTAGCCATGGTCTCCACATTCTTCAGGATCACTGTGCTTATACAAAAATACCGGACTGGGCTACTTATCGCTGGGGGTGGAGTAGTTTTCTCTGCCAACCTGTTTTACCACGTTTTTCCAGAGAAGACTTATAAAAAATTGTACCAAGCCTGGAACAAAGGGGAGCCTGTCAGTCTCTCTGAAAAACTAGAGAAGACTTTCCAGGATGTCCTAAAAGATATAGGTGTCAGCTCTCCCCAGAACTACAGCGCTTTTGCCGCCTTTGGTTTTCACCCCGTAGGGGCCGGGGTGCCATGGCTTCCCTCTGGGGCCCAGATTGGCATCCCAGCCAACTTCAACAGCACGACGGATGATCCAGCAGGCATCACCAACCGAGTCATCTTAATTAATGGCAAGGCATTGGAGTGGGACAGTGGCCCTGGTGCAGCCCTAAAGGAGTCACTGGTGTTCTCTCCAGAGGCGCAGAAGTTTGCTGTGGCCCGGGAGGTGGCGCGCCTGGAGAGGGGTGGCCCCCTCATCCACGCCGCCGTGGCCCCAGCCTTCCTGGTCGGGACCTGCGTCTACGGAGTGGCCCTCAAGCAGATCTTCGGCCTTTATGCGGGATCTGTGGTGCTGCGGGGGCTGGTGAACGTGATAGCACTGACCCTGGGTGCCACGGGCTACGCCCTCACCTCCGACTCTGTCAGCCAGTGGCTGGACTTCAGCTCGGACCGCAAGGCTGCCAGCCTCTCCAGAGACTATGCCACAGGCGGCGTGGAGTTCTATGAGAAAATTTTGTCCCGAAACAAGACGCTTCGTGCTCTGATGGGGCAAAAAGGAGAAGAGATGTATGCACCGAGTGGCAACTTGTTCCCTGCCAGTTTGCTCAGAATCAAACACGCCCCTTACACCTCCAGGAGAGATGGAATCGCGAGTCTCCTGAACGAGGGGACGGCCTAAAAAAATCCCAACACAGTATGATTCATGTTGTTACATGGGGCTTCAAATATGAATAAAATTTTTATTTGCCTATCGTCTTGCAGAACATGAGTGTATATGTAATTATAAAGTTTGGACGGGGTTACATAACAGGTTCCTAAATACTGGTGTGTTGCATTGAAACAATATAAGATTGTTGATGAAGTTACATTTAAGTATCCAAGGACTGCAGAGCGGTGATTAACTTTTATAATGTCGTATTTAAAGTAATGGTGTACACCACAACATAGACATAAAGATGCCGTGTTGTAAAATAATAATAATTATAACTGGTGTTTTGAAGATGTGCTGGATTACTTGTAACATTTAAATTATCTAAATCCCAAAAAAATTCTAATTAAAATTCTAATTCAAAATCTTAGTTAGCTTTTATAAATCATTTAAACTTTTGGATTTATAATCCACTACTAGTGCAGTTGTGGGGAAGCTCAATAGTGGGACCACAATGTTCCACACAATCCTCTCTCCTTTTACGTTCCTCTTGCTGTTTAATTACAGTGCTATTGCCCCCCTTATATTTGCAGCTCCTTGCATGAAGCACTATATACATCCTTCCAAACACTACACAACATTTACATCAGTGGGATTTTGGCAAGGCAACCACCACCAGTATGGCCATGCCTCCAATGCCATGTCCTTTTTTAGCAAGTATGTATTATTTTAAATTTGTTTTATTTAAGATCATTTCATTGCATGAAAGCATACAATCAGAGCATTTAAAAAAAAATCTGCAGCAGTGACACAGCCAGACCATTAACGAGAGAGAATAAACATGAGAAACTGTGTAAATGGAAGCTTGGGTGGGGTGCTAACAGCATGCAGATGTGAGCAACCACATACTGGGTGTCGATGAGTGCGAGGTTTTAGGTTCACAGATATAAACTCGGACCTAACAAGTCAATTACGTAACACATTTGGCTTCTCTCTGAGAGTATTATGTCAGGACGGTGCTGCTCAGTATCCAGTTTTCAGTTTGAACTTTAGTTTGTTTTGCATTAAGCCTGTACACTTACGGTGCGGTAGTATATTAACCATCAGAAGGAGAAGGAACACATCTGAGTCACCACACAATAACAATTGACCCTGTGACAGACCCTGTGCAGTGATACTTAATATTTTCCACATTAGCCAGAGGTGTAAGTATTTTAATGCAGCTGTGACTTTATTTTCCCAGCACGATAACCATGCCTGCACAATACTTTTGACGAAACAAGGTCCGTACTGTATTTGTATGAAATAAAATCAATACCAAGGGTCTTTAAATGAAACAAGGTAATAAAATAATTTGCCACTTAATATGTCATTTAAATTAAAGTGACTTATACTTCTTGCTTGGTCATCTTAATATTGCGAACCATTTTGAGATTATGTTGGCTTGCAGCAGAAACTGCTAATTTTCAGTTTTTAATTATTGTGTGGATTCCTCATAAAAATGCTAAATAATGGGGGTACATTTGAGATAAGGTGTCATTGGTTTCACATTTTATCTCAGTTGTCAAATTATAAAGGAATGCAGGTGTCTCATTGAACATGCAACATTAGTAGCATTTAATATAATGAATGAAAGGCAAACCGCCGTAGCTAACTCTGTTTATAAACTATTGTGGTAATGGTAGTTAACCAAAATACATTTTTGTTAGTACTATCAACCAAAAAGATTATTTTTCTGTTCTTGAAGAATGGTGATCGTTTAACTTCTGACTGACAAAAAATTATTCCACAAGATGTCGCTGTATTCCATATATATTAGACACGCACAGTACCGAAGAATGGCTAGTGGATTCTAAAGCAAATCTTACGACATACGTGTTACATCTATAATAAACATGGTAGGATATCCCAACTTTCTCTATTTCAGGGTTAAAGTGATCTCCTGTTCTTATAAACAACCTTTTTATTTTTCTATATGATATGATGCACAAAAACAAGACATGCTGTCATCTGCACAAGAAAATCTATCTATATCTGTCTGGTATTCGACACCTGTTGACAGCTCCATGAAAAGTTTTTCCAAGAAGGGAATCTTGTTGGCTGTGTACATCTGCAAGGTCCGTTCCTTGTTTATTCTGTATTTCCAAGCGGTGGCGTCTTATTGTGAGTATTTAAAAACAAAAGCGTTGGAGCAAGAGTGGCTTGGTATATGGTATATAGCTAACAACTTGTATTTGAAGTTTAATATTTGTTTTCTTTCAATCGGCAAGCGGAGTCGCCCCAGTATTTCGCGCGTTACTATTTTCCAGCGTTACTATTTAAGACATTTATACCACGCCCTCCTAGCCGGTGACTCCAGGCTCTTACGCTGGCGACTTTGCGGAGGTTGCGCCATGTTACGTTGCTGTGGTGTGCTGCGCTGTTGCTTGTGCTGCCGCAGAGAGAAGTGAACGGACACTGAGGGGAAAGTCGGCAGCCTTGCTGAATAATACACGATACTTCGGGAGCAAGGAACGGGGCTTCTCTTTTTGGTTGCCATTTTCATTCCACTATTAACAAGTTTAGGTGGTTGTGGAAATAACCTCTGAAAATAGGATGACTGGCAGGTCCTTGTAACTGGTGTCCGGTTTTGCCAGACCGTGGAATATACTTCGCGGTTGAGGCAAGGTGCTAGCCAGGAGGCCCCGCAGCGACTGTGTGTGCAGCCTCGGGAGAATGGTGGTGGTGGTGATGGTGGTGGTGGTGATGATGATGATTATGATGATGAAGTTTCCGTGGGGCTGCAGCGGGTGAACTGAACTGGGATTTTGTAATTCCCTATTCTTTCCCCCCTTCCCTTTACATCATTTCATTCCCCAAAAACTGGACCCTCCTGGAGCTGTTTATGAAGGTAAGCTGCACACGTCGTGCACACATAATGCTACATTTAGCCTATTCTGAACGTTCTCTTGGGAGGGGGGTCTGAGTTATGTGTGTCTATTGCAAACTGGTTTTTCGAGCTATTATCGGTTGCTACAGATATGAATGTGGAAACGGTTCGAATATAGCTTGCTTGCGGGGGATGGTACGTTTTGTACAGTACCAGCCTAAATGAAACCCGTATTTAATTGACCAGATTCAATGTTTTTAACTTCACTTTCATACCATTAAGACAGTCGTAATTGATGTCGCAGTTCGCCACAAAGCCGTGGAATTGTAACAGTTGCTCAGTAAATCGTATAGTGTAAGACTTGGTGACGTGGGAATGCATACAATCAAAATGCCATATATTCCTCCAACGTGTTAACTGGGACACGGGAATCAAAATAGGTTAGGTAGCTAGTCGGTGAAACGCTGTAGCTGATGATAAACTAACCATAAGAGGTTGTAGGCTGTGACATCTATTAAGCCTAGCTGTTTACCGAATGAATATACGTTCTCACCCTGACTAACGTTACCGGTCTTAAATTGTAGTACAAGGCTACGAACTGTAAGGTAATAATAAATAAATATACCTGTGAGTCACAATGAAAATAGAATTTAGTGCTGTTAGTGTTTTTGTTTTGTTTTTGTTAATGTATTTTAGTTAAGTGCTTTTAAAATATATTTATAATATAATTATATTTTTTCCCCAGTGTTCACTTGAAAGTAGTCTGTTATATCCTCAGTTCAAGTGCAATAATATCGTAGCACCTTTACTCTGTTTTTTGATATGTGACCGTTACAGCCCATGACCTCTCTACATCGTAGGACTTGCTCTCTGGACATGCTTACTAACGTATTTCTCTGCGTTGATGCCACCATGGTTTTCATAGCAACCATAAGCGAGAAACTCCCTAGGGATCTAAGGGTCTGATCTCATTTTAAAAGATGGGGCCCTCAATTGGAGGATAGAAGCTGGGTCAGCGCTTGTTTGCTACTGGGGTCAGCTGGTGGAGCAGCTAGGACTGTGGTAAAGCTAGGGTGTGGGGCGGTGGTGCACCTGAGCCAAGCCCCCCTGAAGCGGGAGCCGGGGCTTGGGTGAATCAGAGAGGCCATGCCTACCCTGCCGTGATTGCCTCCAGCGTGATCTGACGTGATTTAATTTGGGCGGGATGGTTTTCCTTCTTCCAAGCCACTTAACTTCTTTAGTTAGGGCCATTGCTTGACCAGTAAGTCACTTCACCTGTTTTTGTGGGTGTAAATAATTTTTTTATTAAATTGGAAATTAACCCTAAAGCCTGCAGGAATCTGGCCCTTCAGGACTGGGATTGCCCACTCCTGCAATAAATGCTACTCCTGAGGTGGTCCGGGCTTGCTTTAGTTTCCAACATTCAGGGTTTAGCTGTGGTGGTGGACCATAGTCATATTTGGAGCGTATGCAAGTTTGTGTATTCCCCTGTTAACATGGAAGCTGTAGATGTTTCCTTACATTATTTAGCAGGTGAGTGTGACCTATGGGTTATATCTTTAGGATTCAGTATTCTTTGTAATTCCAATGCTTTCCATTGCTCTTTCGAAGTGATGCAACACCTTAAGGTATTGTTGCATCATTTCACATGGAAATTAGGTGATTTAAAAAAAATTTTTAAATTAATTATAGAGGCTCATTTGGATGTGTCAGGGAGAGCTTGAAATGTAGTTAATGCGCCTAAGAAAAAGAATAATTTCAAGTCTAAGAAATATTTCCGTTCCACAGAACATCAAAATAAATATTGTAGTCGCTGTCATTGTTTTTAGAAAAGTGGCCTTGTATCATGGCTCCATACCAAACGAACGTGAACAAACCGGTTGGATTGTGTATTTAATTGAATATCTCACCCATTACTCATTTCATACTTCCTTTGTGGGCTGTAGTTAGTACAGTAATGAGATAAGGAAGATTCTGAAAAATAGTTTCCTTTGACTTCTTCTGACACCCGACGTGCTGGTCAACACCTGTGATACTGTTGAGATAGCTAATAACACAATAACGCTCTGGGGAAATGAAGGTGAGATTTTTCTTTCATGGAGGAAATTGCGTTGCTATGCAGCAGTACACAGCCTTATTTATTTTCTATAAATAGTACACCTGAATAAGAAAATAATGGATATTAGAAGATGATGATGATGATGATGACGACAGTGATAAAATGATAATAAAACATTGATCGAATGTCAGGTTGCAATGGATTTGTCTGGTAGTGTTAAAAGTAAATATGATAAGGGGTTTTTGTTTAGTACAGCAGACATTGTATTTAAATGACTGTATTTACTGTCAATTTAAACAGAACTGTTGTACCAGGTTTAGGCCAGCTGGCATCCAGTAACTCTACTGTTGAGTGTTGATAAAGACAGGCCAATATGAATCACAGCCATCACCCGTCCACTGGATGCTTACAAATAATCAAGCTCAAAAATCATTATATTGACACCTCGGGTGCAAAAAGCTTTCCAGG
Source organism: Hiodon tergisus (assembly GCA_025775045.1). Lineage (NCBI taxonomy): Eukaryota > Metazoa > Chordata > Actinopteri > Hiodontiformes > Hiodontidae > Hiodon > Hiodon tergisus. Next base: position 16,810 of record JAOVYW010073689.1, read on the forward strand.
AAGGAAGGATAAATATGTATCTGTGTGTGTGTGTGTGTGTGTGTGTGTGTGTGTGTGTGTGTGTGTGTGTGTGTGTGTGTGTGTGTGTATATCTCTGTATTAGATTACATAGAAAATATTTATACACACACACACACACAAATGATGATTCTGTTGATGAGGCAGTAATCCTTTTGGAGTCAGAAAGCTGGTACAAGCGCATGGTAACCACGGATTTATCTGCTGTCATTTCAACATGCAATTATTCTTTCTCGACAGAACCTATCTGTGATGTGCTGTAAAAGGTCGATCTGTCTGTTGCTCGTGTGTAATCTCCACTGTCTTTTTAAATTCCATCTACAAGCCTTTGCTGAAAATAAAAATAATTTGCCTGTGCTTTGTGATGTGTAAATGGCCCTTTGTTCTGCAGCTAAGCGGATGGTTTGTGTGCACAGTGTTTGTGTGCGAGATGCTGATATTTGCCACTTCCAACAATAGGCAGCAGTTGTGGGTTGAATACATGCAGAAACATAGTCACCCTCACTCAATGTGCTCACACCATTGCTTACACTCAGGTTTGTCTGTCTGGGAACATCCCATCAGCTGTAAACCATGCTGGGTGACCACTCGCCATTTTGATAAAAACACAATCTGATTCCAGGTAAAGGCTCATGTGAGATGATTGTCTGTCAGGTGAACGATAATATTAACATTTGTCAACGTGGGATAAACCGTAAAAGTGTATGTTTCAGGTTTCAGCCCAGGCTGTGCCTAATGATCAAGATATTGCAGGTTAGAATCTGGGACTGTGAAAACATTTGGCAGGGTACTGGGATGGGTGGGAGGTGATCAGTAGGGGTTCTCTTGACTCTTCAATAGCGCCTCCTGCAGGTTTCCTGTCTTTGCTTGCAGCCTCACATATGCATGGTGTAGCCTTGGGGTGAAAATCCAGCAAATAATAGCAGATTCCACGTTTTTTGATAAGTGCATGACTTTCAAGCCAGTGAGTTTTATATTGTCCTTAATGCCCCTTCCCAGCCTTCCTGCTTAGCTATTCCTCCAGTTAAGTGTCGTTCTGTGTGTTTTTCTTCTTCTTTTCTTTTAGCAGCTGAATAATAAAGTTGTAAAAGACAACAATTTATATTGCTTAAGTTTACTACTCAGACTTGTGGAGAAACCACAAAGCAGACTGAAACTTTCCGTAGCAGGATGTTGGACTTAAACAAGCGGCCAGTGGTTTTTAATTGTGTTAATAATGTTTGTCTTAATCTTGTCTCACAGTACATTTGCTGGTTAGTTATGGAACAGTTGACTATTAACATTTAGCATTTTTTTTCATCAGTGAAACGTTAGTGTAGCATGCAAAGTCTCTTGCAGATCTGTGAATGTTAATATATTCAGTACTGCATTTTAAAAGCTACCCACAGAACACGGAGTTATCATTTCAACCTGTTGGATAGAAAACGCGCACAAGTGATTAGTTTTTAAGGGTGTTTTTCTTTATCTGTATATTCCCGTTTAATGTACACAAACTGTCAAAATTAAGCGATTTTGCTGCTGACGGCAACAGGAAATGGGTATCTCATTTACTGTAATTGTTAGAAAACAGTAGAGACTTCATCAGCCAATCGGTCTTCACTTCGGTTCCTGTCGTTAGGCAGTATTAAAGTATATTCACTGGAGCTCCGTGAGGACGAGTTGGTGATGGGCTGTGACGGCATGTTGTGGATTCGAGACTAGTTTGATCTGTTCCCTTAGCTTTAACCTTGAGTCTTCTGCTCGACGGATTCGATTTCCAGTCAGGACACACACAGGTTTCGTGGACACCCACTGGAATGTCAGGGTGCTTAATTAAATTAAATTAATCAGTCGCTGTACATACTGGCTTGTTTACGCTTTAAGGTCTATGATATCTTGGAGCAGAATTTTGACACACGGTGATACTTTCAATTTAAAGAAGCAGCTTTGGCATATGTGACACATAGATACTCTGCCGTACTGGATGTCATAATTGGTAAATGTATATTTGTCCCTTAGTGGGAGTAGTGCTCAAATGCATATCGGTTTGACGAAAATAGGGTTAAAATCATATACATAAGTATATAACTTGTATAAGCATGAATTTTAAAGCGAAGTAGCACGTATTGGGGGAGGCCTAATTCTGTTTTGCGTGTATACTGACCATATTGCATTGATAGGATTCAATGGATATTTCCAGATTGCATTTAGAATTGATATTTTTTATATGTTTGTATTTCTTAATACTCATAATTGTGTTGTGTGTTGTGAGATCGATCACTGCTCATATCTGTCCTTGAGACTTATTAAATCAGTGCAAAGAAAAGGCTTCAGATTGCCGGTGCTTCTCAGAATTACATCTTCTTGGTGATGTCATGCCTTTCCCTCCCGCCTCAGAGCCATGCAGGGAGGGTCTTGAATAGCCATTCCTGATCACACCATCTTCACCAGCCCTCTGCCGGGGCTGCTTAGGGTCCTGCGAGAATGAGGGGAGAGCCTGGTTTGGGACCATACCCCATTACCACGAGCGCAGCCCAGGTTTGGCTGGGACTGGGTCAGGTACTGTGCACTGCGTTCCTGTTTTCTGCGTCGACTGAGAGGTGGGAGGCGAGAGCGCGAGCTGGTGAGATGGTGAGCCAGTGAAGGAGAGCGGAGGAACAGCTGAAAGCACCACTGTGGTGCAGAGGGGAAGGCAGAGAATGGCACTGGAGTGTGAGTGTGAGTGTGAGTGTGAGTGTGAGTGTGAGTGTGAGTGTGAGTGTGAGTGTGAGTGTGAGTGT
>JAOVYW010073690.1:0-19585 GCA_025775045.1 Hiodon tergisus
TTGCACTAAAGTCTGTAATGTAACAAAATAGGTAAAAAGCCAAGGGGGGTGAATACTTTTGCAAGGCACTGTATATAGTTGTCTTTGCTCTGATAGTGGTGAATGTTAATCCTAACGTGTTCATGGGTTGAAAAAGGGAACTGAAAACGAAAAACTTAAACTTAAATCATTGTATTAAAGTCTAGATAAAAATTGTCTTTCGATTTGCTTCTTGTTCTCGTTAAAATTCCTCCATTAATTTTTTGTGATTAAACAAACCATATATATCACACGCATACCATTTATTGGTGGTGATCTCAATTGCAAAGATATAATGGCTGTATCCCAAACAGGTTGACTGCTGACACACATCTGTTCGTTGCATTACCATTATGTGTCTTTGCTTTGAAATAATGCATTAAACAGGATCTTCTCCACAAATCCCCAGAGAGCTGCAAGTGCAGCTCAGCTACACACGTTGAAAGGATACTCTTGAATATAGAAGCTGAACAAGTCGAGGACTGATTTACAAAAGACGAGGGCAGGGAGGAGTGTGGGTGTGTGTGTAGGGGGGAGAGGAGGGGTCCACTGAGGCGGCACCGCTTAGGGACTCTGGTACATTGAGACAATGTGAGAGGAAGATTTATTCAGGGATGGGACATAGGCTTGGACGGGTGCGGCGTGCCGTCGTTCCTGGCAGGATATGGACATGTTTCGTGCCACCAAAGAGCGCTTTGAGGTGGCCACTTTGGCCTCTCTCCTTGCCCAACGGATCTACCAAGTGGGAGGCAGCATGGCAGTCCCGCAGAAATGCAGGCTGGCTCAGATAGGTGAGTGCCGGTGCGTGCCTGTGTGCCACTGTCTGCTCTGATGGTTCAGTTGGTCACCTGTGAAATGGATGAATCCGTTGGTATTCTGCAGGGAACTCTCCAGGTGAGGGGATGAGTGTAGCTCTTCCACAAACAGGCTCTCTTTGATAGGGGCGAATGGGTCCTGGTCATGGTCTGAAAGAGCGGAACTTATTGTTAGTCAATAGCTATTCCACCTAACCAGACAGAACGATGTTCAAATGCTGCACAAAGCATACCGTTACAATATCTGACCGATGACGTGGAACACAACGTAAGCACAAGTTTCTATTTTAGAAAAACTCCTGAGATGCGGCTCGACATTCCATTGGTGTAACTTTTTCAGATATGATACCAAGGAAGCCCAACCAACCAGGCTATGCTGCATGTGTGTACATCTGTATGTGCATTCTCATCTTCCTTGTGGAATTGGGTTTTAACTAACTGCTGGTGTGCATAATAATGAGCTGGGTATTTCTATGTTATGGGAACATTCTCTTTGAATATTCATTAAAATGCAGATCAGATACAAAAAATATTTTGCTATATATACCATGCTAAATATTCACTGAAGTCATTCCCAGATACGTTCCACTAAAAATATATATAGATAGAAAGGTATATATTTTTGTTGATATCATAGTTGTTTTTGGTTCAATGACCACTTTTAGCCTTTTGCTGTCTTTAATTTCCATTAGATATTTCTGTTCCAGTGAGACGGAGTGTAAATCACTACAACCCAGGTCATTAGTGGTGGTAGATGGTGATGATGATGATGATGATGATGATGGGTAAGAGGGCTGAATCTCGGACAGGTGCGTGCTTCATTATGCATGGTTTGTTTTCTGTTTATTATGTTTCAGACACTTCTGAGGCAGAGAGTTTGCTTTGTTGATGTGGGCATCACAGACGTGGGCTTTATGCCCCAATTATCTTCCGTTTGATTTACACTGTGCTTTCAAGGCACTGAACCACTTTGATCTTCACTCTTCCTGTAGCTAGCAGAGTTGATGAATGCGTTTAGTACCCCCCCAATCTCTTCCTCCACCACTGAAATCAAGGTTCAGAAGGGGGGGGGGGGAGTGGAAAATTCATTATTGTGCCCATTTTATTAGTTTTTACTTGCTTGTTCTGTTCACCAATCACACTTACGCTAGAAATGGGAAGAAAGCAAACCATGATGGAAAGACAATAGCGAAAGTCTCTCTCACCCAAAGAAATTGATTTCCCCCATAGGACTGGCTGATGTTAGGTGAAGGTACCTTTCCCCCTCATACCCACTGCTGCCGTGCTCTGAGAGCAGCAATTTGGTGTAACAGGTTGCTACTTACAGGCTAATTGGGTTTAAATGAGGTGAAGAGAGACGGTATAATGAGAAGGGTCCCGGGGGAGTGTCGAAACCTTAACAGGGACCCGGTTGTCTTATTAGGAGTCTGCAAGCAATTCAGTTTCAATTCAAGTTACCCCCCTCCCCTCCAGTTAATTCGTTTTCATTGTTTAATTAACTGCCAATTGATATCAAATTTAAATGCTGAAATTTTGCCAATTTAGGATTTAAACTGCGATAACATTTTTCTTTTGTGTCATAATTTAATGCAAAATCAATTGCCTACATCTTTGTTTTAATCTGATTTTAATTCAATTGAATAATAAGATTATGAAACCACGCGATAGTATGAATCCTTGGTCAAAGGTTATGCATTGATTTAAATTGCATTTTAAAGAATCAAAATGTATTTCATACCTTTAAGAGCATTGTTGTATGTTATATCTGCTCTGGAATGAAGCCGGATAATCTAAGTGTTTCCACCATCATTAGGTAATTCTTGTATAAATACATGTATAATTTTCCATAGAGATAAGTTGTATAAATACATGTATAATTTTCCATAGAGATTTTTAAATATAAATTGTGAATGAGGGAAGTGCTAGCAATGAACCCCCCTAATGGGCCGTGTTTTTTTTTTTTTTTTTTTTTAATGGGATCAAAGTTATTGGGATCAAAATCTTATTAACCTAAATTAATCCTGGCAATAGAATCATATAAAACCTGAAGGGTTTATTAAAAATTTCAGTCGTGTGCTTATTTTACATAGCTGTCTATCAATTGGTAGGTGCCATTTCATCATATTAATTATGCTCATTTCAGGTATCATATTCTCCTGGTTTGTATTTAATCATATAATTATTATATATGTTAATGTCTAACCCACCTCCCAGAAATTGAAAACAATGGAAAAATCTTTGTCTTTCAGGCTTGTATTTGGTGTAATTCGATTCAGGATTTTCACCAATCTAGGGAAGCATAGATAGCAGAACTGAGCTGGTATGTTCAGTCATCTCTTGTTGACGTCACAGGAATAGGCAGCAGGCAGAAGAGGAAGTCAGGCTCTAAATCAAAAAATCAGAGCATGTCCAAGCTATGGAGATTATTGGCCCCACCATAATCTGATATCAAGGCAGTTTCCTGAGAATATTTTGTAATGAAATAAGATCAAAACTGCTGGCTTTTGATTAGTTATTGTACAGAGGAAACTGACAATGTTATGAATCAATTCCCACCGGCAACCCCTCTCCCTCTTGTTAGACAACAAATCCGTTCTTCCTGTTGTTGCAAACACATCGAGTTACAACTTTGATTGAAATTTGATAGGGCCCTTAAAATTCCCACTGACACATCTGGCTGGCGGATTGGAAGGGTGTGCAAAACCTCACCAGATAATGATTGTGCCACCCAACAAATCTGCTTCTGGGATGCTAATCCACTCTGCTCAGTATTCCAATTATTCCTGCTGGAGCTCAGTGAAGGATTTGGTTTCATTGTGTTTTCACTTCATTGTGACGTCAAAGATCCCTCTCTCCTTGAGACATCCTAATATTTGCAACCCACGACCCTAAGTGATACCTGGCACTAGGGTGATCAAGAATGATTTTGTGGCAAGTAGGTCATGAGTTAAAATTCTGAAGCGTGTGCTGTTATAGCCAGAGCTAGTTCAGTAACTCTGATAGTTAGAAGCCCTATACAGCAGGTATTGGGCAATGTGTTCTCTGGACCTGTGGTGGAGCCAGCAGGTGTGTGTGCACTTTGGCTCAACCTCATACCATGCGGTGCTACCAGTTACAGCACATGTTTTTTATGTTAATTCAGTGCTTGAGCATTTAATACATGGGAGGACTGTAGGCATTTATTTCAAAGTCTTGTGCAGTATTTCACGACTGTAAATGGGGCATATGGTAAATTAGGCCTATCAGTGTGCTGATGCATCAGTTGTGTGCAGCATGTCATGCATGCACAGTAATAGTGCAAAATAAAGCATGATTGAAACTTGCTTGTTGCCCCTGTCAGTATCAGCAAACAGCAACACCTCCATTCTTTACCCTTAATTGGGGAAAAATATTGTTCTGTTGTTTACAGACCCTCACACATCTAATTTTATCCACCCAGGCATACCAAATGGAAATATAGTGAACCTGAATTTCTCCTGTGAATATTCAGCTGTTCATATGACTGTGTTAGAATTGGGAAAGAATGTAAATAATAAATGTAATAAAAGTCTTTAGAAAAACATTGTCATGCTTTGCGTGGAACAGATGTTTTTTGTCGTTACGCAGTGATTTCTGTGCACCTTCGAATAACGATTGTCAGCTTTTGCATGATGCTAGCTTTCTCATACAGCGGCACGTTAAGTCACGCGCTTGCAATGTGTGTGCCTGCTTGCCTGCGTTTGCTTGGTCATAAGATTAAGCAAGGAGGAGGGTAGTAATTATGTTTTTGAAATACGTATGGTTAAACCAGTCTCTTGCATAAAATCCAAACTTCCACAGCACAGTCCATTTGACATCTGCTTGACCATTATCAACCTTTGAGCTTCAATTGGTTATTCTCCAGCAGTCAACTCTGTGAATGATGAGATGCTGCTACATTGGTAACAGTATGAGGGCACATTTTTAGAAGAATTACTATTACTATTCACTAAGAGGTTAATGTTTCTTCCGCCATTAAGTGAAATACAGTCTTTCCTTTTGCTTGCCAATCAATGTTACGAAGTTGAAGCATGTCTGTAGCTTACTGAAGTTGCAGCTAATTTAACTCTTTATTAGCAGGGTAAATAATGAGAGCATGCTGAAACTCTTGCTCACTTGGGCTGAAACGATAGTAGTGCGAATGGCAGCGGTTTCAAATCGATGCTAGTACGATGACAGTTCGGTTTTCAGTCTGGTCATTTTAATCTAATATCAACCCTGACCGGCCAACCCTGTGTCAACATTTCTTGCAGTTGAGCGATGCATGGGGGTCATGCAGTCTGGGACACAAATGGTCAAGCTGAAGAATGGATCCAAAGGGCTAGTTCGGCTCTTCTACCTGGACGAGCACCGGTCCTGCATTCGCTGGCGACCCTCCAGGAAGAGTGAGAAGGCGAAGAGTAAGTAACAGAAGCCCAGTCTACGCGGCTAGGCCCTTGGGCGTTCTTAATCTCTGTATTGCAAATGGCTTAGGGTTATAGTTAAAAGCACATTCATTCATCTGCGTTGGGTCATTCCAGACAACTCATTTATTTCCTAACTACTCAAGCATATGTGTATCTTAACATTCAAAAGTACTGAGCTTTTCCTCAAAATGTGCCGCCGAAAAGGATCTGAAGACGATCATGTGCCAGATGGTGGTTTTAGACAACAATCTGAAATGGACCTCTTGGAGCTTGTCCTGGCTCACATCACATTTTTAATCAGTATTATCCTCTCTACCCTACTCAAACCCTAAACCCTTTGTTCTCATTGGTGACCTGACCTGGCACTAATGGTAGATTACTGCTTAGTAAACGTTAATGCACAGTTTTTTTTTTTTTTTTTTTAAACAACAATAGTATTTGTTTATTGAACTCTGAAGTTAAGCTTCTTTGGATATCTCCATTTACATAATTAAAAAAACTAGTCCTGTTTTTTTTTGTCTGTTTTTGAATCTGTGAAGGAGAAGCCCATCACTTGGACAGTGTTATTGTAAATTGCTTTAGTTTGAACATTTCTTAATTAGTTTCTTTTAAATTATGTTATTTCATTGGTTCTCATATGTATGTAGTTTGCTTGACTGATTTATTGAAAGGAATGTGGACAGCTGTGCCAATTTACATAATTTAAGACCTGACTTTTAAGCTGAGTGCACAAACTGAGAAGTGTGAAATGTTCAAAGAAACGTTTTAGGGTGTAGTGGCTGGCTGGGTAAGCGCAAAAAGTTGGCAAACCGATTGGCTGGTTTTGGGGACTGCAGGGGTCAGAACCTGTAGGAGGAATGCTTGTATGGCCTTGATGGTGCTGTCTTCTGCTAATGGCTTGACAGACAGAACCCATCCAGGGGAGTAGTGGCGGCTCCAGTGCTGATTTGAGCTGGGTTTGAAACCGTTTCTCCAGCCTGAGAACCACCATGGGAAAGTCAAGGGAAAAACTCCTAGGATGACTGGGGGAAGGGAGACGCTGGTTCAGCAGCTGTAGCAGCCTGGATACCCTGCAATATGGCTGGGCTGTCAGATGTGGGAATGATCCTAAGTGATGGTGAAGTTTGAGGCTGGGAAACCTTTGTTTAAATAATAAGCTATTGTTTAGATAAGCCATGTGCTTTGTTCAGTGGGTATGCCGGTACCTGCAAGGCAGAGGTCACTGAATGGGACAAGACGCTTCTCATCCTGTACCAGCGTCATGCTAAATTATTAAGTGAGGTTGGAGAAGGGGAGAGTACTGTCAGGAAGCCCTTTACTTTGGCAATAAATAATTTCTGTACACATTTCTCAGTTTCTGTTAATTACATTTTTTTTTTAAATTAGTACTCGCATGTAGTTTGATTTTTTGAAAGGAATGTGCTCAGCTATGTCAATTTACTATTTTAAGACCCGATTTAAAATAGGCGCAGGAGTTTATACTAGGAGAGAAGAAAGAGATGTTCATAGAGTTGAGCTTGTAGTGTTGGGCTGGTGTGTCTGGGTCCTGATAGAGTACCTTTGTGTTCTGTCTTTTTAACCTGTTCTTGTGTGTTTCAAGCCAGCTCTATGTCTAAGCGTTGGCTGGTTTCTTGGCAGAAGCGTTGGTGTTATCATTATTTAAGGATGTTTGGGAGGTCTTAGATTATGAGCAGTGGAATGAAATCCTGAAACAACAACAACAATAACCAATCAAATTGCTTAGAATAAACTGTACATCAGTCCATTGCTGGGCAGAGACTGACAGATACATACAACGCCGCACATGCAGAGCTAATTTATCAGTCGCCAATCCACCCGCGCTGCAAGTCTTTGCACTGTCAGAGGAGACGGGAGTACCCAGAGGAAATGCACTCATATACAGGGAGAACTTCCAAAACCAGGGCCCTGGTGCAGAGAGGCGCCAATACTAACTACCGAGTCATCGTGCCACTCTCCAAATTATTTCGTACGTTGTTCGCAATAACGCGATGATTAACGATTTGCATTTGTAGAAGTTTCCGCTTAGACTTGATGCCTGTGTAAATGCAGAAACTGACACTGCAGTTCCGCATTCTCTGCTCACTTGAGTTTGCTTTAGCGAGCCATAGTTGGCTTCAGGGTTTATTTAAATATAATGTGACCTTTTGAAAAGTGCTGCAGCAAAACAAAGAGGAGTAATAATAACAACAATAATTATTATGGTCTCTTTAAGCGTGAAATGTACTGTTAAGATACTGGGGAACACGTAACATGTAATAACTGAAAAGAATAATAAAAAATAGAATCATTTTAAACTTTTAATAATGTTTAACACATTGCTTATCATTTTTGTCTTTCACTTCAAAATAATTTTCCTAAAAACGAAACCAGAGGAAAGAACACGATATTCTTTTGTTTACAAATGGCAGACTTCGAATGTTCCTTTCTATAGGGGAACCTGGTGAAATACTTTCTTCAAAGTTTAGTACTTAGCACTAGTTGGTTGGTATTTCAGGAATAACATTGAAGCCATTCATTTGATTTGGCTTTATCAATTATCATAATTTTTTTTGTCAAATGGATTATGATAGGTTTTGGTTATACTGCCTGTAAAAAAGCTTATGACTTATAGGTACAGCCTAAACAAATCTCTTAATCTTGTTAAAGGGGTTTTCCGGTCTTGGTTGAACAACTTAAAAGGTACACATAGACACCAGAGTTATCCTTATTTCTTTCCCAGAAAGTCAGCCACAGGAACCATAGTTATTTGACTTATACCGGAATACTGTTTGCTTGTCTGGTTACTTTGTGATTGCTACTATTTTTATTATTTAAAAGTATGTCCACTTGTACTCTGATACCTTTAGAATTTAGAGAGACACACACACACACACACACACATACAGTGAAAATCTAACTATATATAGTTAGATAAATATACTATATAAATATATATAAATATAAATATACTTGATGAAAAATTCTTATCGTTCTGTATGTTTATGCACCCCTGGAAGTAAATAGATATTAGATATTACTTGTTCTCTAAGAAAAACCCATTCACTCCTGGCCGTTCTTGATGCAACAGACAGTAGAAATGATTTGTTTGCTTCACTCCGTTCCCGCTTCTCCTTGCAGTCACCATCGACTCACTCTACAAGGTGACGGAAGGTCGACAGTCCGACATTTTCCATCGACATGCTGAGGGGAGTTTTGACCCCAGCTGCTGCTTCACCATTTACCATGGCAACCACATGGAATCTCTGGACCTCGTGACTTCGAACCCAGAAGAGGCACGCACCTGGGTCACGGGGCTCAGGTATCTGATGGCCGGGATCAGTGATGAGGACTCGCTTGCCAAAAGGCAACGCACCCACGACCAATATCCTTTCCGTTTGGTGAGACTGAGAAAGTGACCCTAAAAAATAAACATTATCACTGGATAAGGGATCATGACCTTTAGCCCAAGCTCTTGTGTTTACCTTAATCCTTTAACGTTCTGCTCAACCGTTTGGTTAAGTTAAATTTTTGTGTTGAATGTGTTAAACTCAACTCAACCTGATTGAGCCATTTGATAGAGGCCTATATAAAAAAAGAACTGGGGGGTCTATTAAAAAAATAAATATTGTTTTTTGTTAGTATTGCCCCAAGGAAATAAAAATGCAAAGAACTTTCTAGTGAGGACATTAAAGGGTTAAAATGAGCTGTGGCCCATCTGTGAGACAAAATCAAATCACATAGGAAATATATTAAACCATATTAAAGGAAAGCTTAAAACAAAGAATGTAGAACTAGAGTAGAATACGTAAATCTGAAGAAAAAAATTATGTTTCTGTCACTGAATCACTATATGGACATAGCTTTTAATTTAAAAAATGAAAACATGAAAAACTGCTTTTTGCTTTTTTTTTCAATAAAAGTATTTTGGATTGGGCTAATCATATAATCTCTTTGCAGATTTTTCACTCATGGCCCTCCGCCACTCATGTTCTGGGCTTAACTTGGACCTGGGCATTTGCTCCTGGCCTCCTGTATATGGGCTTAGTGTAAGGCACCCATTGGTCTAGCTAACAAACAAAATGAACACAAGTCACTTTTACGTTTTAATTACACAAATACAATTTAAGTACACAAATACAAACTAAGTGACTACACAAAACATGGTTTTAGTTCCAGATTCATGCTTTACCCAGTACACAATTGTGAAACACACAAACCGAATCCTAGACTTGGGGAAGGGTGATACAAGTCGCAGGCTTTTGCTGGCACCCAAGGCCGTGATGGGGCTAACCACCAAAAGACACCAAGCATTTTGAGCAAATGATGAGCCCTTCATGGTATGGCTCCTTAGTATGTGTCCCTACTGCTTGTTTACACATTATTGGTGACTGGGAATTCCAAATCAGTTGGTTGTGTAGTGTTTAAGGTGACAGGCTTGTAATCAAAAGGTTGCTGGTTCCCACCCCAGCTGTTGTTCCCTTGAGCAAGGAACTTAACCTGACTTGCTTCAGTAAAATATCCAGGTGTAAATGTGGATGAAGTCTGCTCAGTAACTGAAATCTAAATCTTATTTTAGAAAAATAAAATGTTTTTATTATTGTTTTACTGTCTGTACCCTTTTACCCTTGACTGTATGCCTGTTTTACTGTCTTATTTTATTTTATTTTTGGTATCTGTTCAGTTTCCAGCTTTTGTCATTCTTGGTTCTATTTTATTGTGATTTTCATGTGTTTTTTGTGTGTGTTGGAAAGCGCTTTGAGATGATCACTTTTAATGGTGCTATATAAAATAAAGTTCATAATTATTATTAATTTATTATTGTTAATATCTACTAAAATTATAAACTACAAAAAGACCCCCCAAAAAACTTGTGTTCTACGCCTTAGATTAGATTAACTGTAGTTTTCACAAATTAAAAGGCCATTGTGGCAAAGTATCTAATTTTTTACATCTAAAGCCATTTGGATCCATTACTGGAAGCTCACTGAAAGTAAACGTAATGCGACAGTCCGCGTCTAACTCACTGCCTCTCCTTAACGTGTTGCACATGGATGAAACAGACCTTTGAGGAGGCCGACAAGAACGGAGATGGCCTCCTGAACATTGAGGAGGTCTACCAGTTGCTGCATAAGATTAATGTCAATTTGCCAAGAAGGAAGGTCAAGCAGATGTTCCAGGTGAGTCTCTGATACCTGTACTGTCACAACACAGTTAACCAAGTATGCCTGTGTATTTCCTGTCACAACACAGTTAAACTGGACATTAGTTATATAAATCTTTTGTGAATTAAAATACCTCTCTAAATTATAATTCCAAAATTCCCCTTTATTTATTTCTTTCAACCAAAAATTTGGTTATAAGGAATAAGTAATGGGTGATAATACTCTGCACTGATAAGTAAATGATAATCTGCTATTAGTCGAGCGATTATAGGAAAATTAACCATTGTAAGCCAGGTGGGTCATGATGTGGCCCCTAGGTGAAGACAAGGAAACACACATCATCAATTTTGGAATTAAACTGCACCTTTCCGTTTACTGAAAATTAAATATTTTTGTGTAGAACTGGGTATCAAGTCTGATACAGCGTTCTGTGTCGGTTATAGTCATATTAATATTGAATTTCCATGAAATAATGATGGAAACTGAAAATTCTTTCTGAACTGTCATGAATTCCACATGGATAGTCAGCAATGGGTTTAGTCAGAAAGTACTGTAGATCAGTCAGCGGTTCTTTGAAAAAATCTATAAATGTCTTAGGCAAACTAAAATATTGAGTGAAGAATGGGCCTAGAATTTCAGTTTTCTCCATAATTTGGATTTGAAAATGGTAGTAATGCGTCTTGGCTTGTTGCTTTGAGTCCTGCTGCACACTTGGAGGGTGAGGAAGTAGTATGGCTGGTCTGGTCCAATCCAGTCCCCTTCAAGGTGCCTATTTTACAGTCTGCTACACAGTCCTCACGAGAGGACTGACCTTTGGAGGAGAGGCATGTCCCTCTCAACAGCACTGACAGCCTGCAGGTGCATGGAGAGCCAACAGGCAATTATGGGAAGCGACAACCCCATTCTCTCCCACCCATCCCCGGGGGATATTGTGCCAATTGTGCTGTCCTGGTCACAACTGGCAATATACACAAGCTGGATTCAGACCTGCGGAATCTGCACTGGGGCGAACGCCTTTACCTTTAACTGAGTCACTCTGGGCTGAAGGCCCTCTTTTCCGATATTCTTGGGCAGTCCATGATCTGAATCTCTGTTTTTATTGTCCAAAATGTGTTGTGTCCGTCACTCATTCTCAATTGGCTGTTGTAGGAGGCGGACACGGATGACCAGCAGGGCACCCTGACCTACGATGAGTTCAGCGTCTTCTACAAAATGATTTCACTGCGTAGGGATCTATTTCTGCTGCTTATGTGCTTCAGTGAAAAGAAGGACAACCTAACTGCAGAGGAACTGGGCAACTTCCTGCGCTCTGAGCAGAGGGTTAGTAATTTTTAATGTGACCACTGGATATATTCCACAAAGTTACCAGCAGTGTGAATTTGAGTGATTTATGTTGAATGAAAATTATATTTGTTTTGGATATGAGCACCTGTCCTATTTACTGAGTCCAGTGATAGGGCCCAATGTGTATGCCATGGAGATAAATGAGTCATAACATTTTTGACTGGAAGGTTGGATCGGAAGATCTTACCCAAGTTAGCCTCTGCCGTCAAGCTCCTGTTTTCTCCCCTGTGCCCCACAGATGGCCAACGTGACTACAGAGTACTGTCTGGATATCGTTAATAAGTTTGAGGCCTCTGATGAGAACAAACAGAAGGGTGTTCTGGGAATAGAAGGTGAGCCAACCTCCTCTATTTTCTCCACTTTCTGCCTCACCCTTCTTCCCTGTGCCTTGTCTGGACTATGGAAATCAAATGTAAAAACATTTGAGATGTGGGAGTGTGAGAAAAAAGGCTATAATAAATTATAATACAAATCAATATCATAAAAGGATTAGAGTGACTGCCCCTAGAAATGTGTCTGAGCTTTTGTTCGTTTTACAGAGCCTGCTCTTATTAAAAACAAGTTTATTTATTTTCTTATCTAACCGAAGGGGTTTTGCATGGCTTCTTACACAGTTGTCTCTGTTGAAATATTCGGTTCAGTAGACAGCAAGAGCCCATACAATTTTAACAAGCACTTCACCGGTTGCTCTAGAGCTTAAACTTAGTGGCAGTCCAACAAGCCATTCCTTAACAAATGGCTTTGAAGCTCATTGAGGCGGTCACTTGAAATACTTAAGGGTCTTTATTTTTCTGTTATGCTCACATTGTACGCTACTCTTAGCGCTCAAGCCAGGTGGGTCAGTGTTGCGATTCAGATTTGGCCCTGTTTGGAAAGCATTTGCCATTTATACGTGAACAAAGCCAGTAGAGAAAAAGATCAGAGGCCCATGCTGGCTTTAGCGAACTTGCAATTTTACATTTTAGTCATTTAGCAGATACTATCATTGGGAGCGATACACATAAGTGCCATGGTTTAGTCTTAGATACCAAGCTAGGATGTCCTATTGTAAATTGCTGCAAGAATATAGACAGCAGCATTTTCAAGAGTGTTAGACAGTGAAGCAGAGAGAGCTGTCTGTAGTGGTTCAGTACTTATTGTGTTTTTGAGCAATGTGAGTAGTGGTGTTGCGCGTGGAAATTTATGGTAGCATGTAGTCAGTTGAGTGAAACTGGAGCGGATGGTATCAACATGAAGCCCAAATCTTAACTTACTCACTAGGAGTCCTTAAATGGCTTGGGCAGAGAGTTAACTGCAGAACCAGGTTAACTGCAGAATATACATAATAAAAACGCAGTTGTGGGTTGCTACACAAATATCCAGCTACAAATGTATTAATTAATCAAAATATTGGTGTTTTAATATAACTAACAAATACTGCCTTAGTCACACAAATCAAATGTATAAACTAACAGACCATAAAAATAGTACTCAGCCTTCTCGTGTCCCACTGATGGTAACCTCATTAAACTCAAAGGACAGTGTATATCTAAAGGGAAATATTGTCATGTCCTAAGCTGCATGTACCGAAAACAGAACTTGAGGGTCCTGCTTAGTGGAGAGTCCCATTCAGGCAGCCAGAGGACGGCTGTGGGTAAGGTCAGATTTGTCCCACGGAAATGGTGACATACACATACAGAAACCAGTTAGTTTGGTGATGGTTGTGTGATGGAGACATGCACATGTGTATGTAGGGATGGGGGATACAAGCATCAAGTTGCGTACTGGCCATTCAGGTTGAAAGGAACTGTGCTGCTTTGTCTTCTTTGTTCAGATACATACTAATGTGTATTTAGTCATGAATGTGGGCTAGTGGTTTTCACTAAAGAGGGGGAATGGAGTAGTGACTCAGATGGTTTAGAGGATTTACTCCCCAGAAAATTGACCATAGCTCTATATGGACTATTTCAAAGGCACTGAAAAACATTTAGGTGTGTGTGTGTGTGTTTGACTCTATTATGTCCCTGTTGTACTATAATATATGTATGAATGCATGCAAACATCAAAGGGCAATATTTATTATAGTTGTGTGTGTGTGTGTGTCTGTATGAGACAGAATTTGCGATAGTGGTTATTTGACTGTCAGCTTGATGTAAGAAGTATTTTTTCCACTGTGTTTCATTTTGCTTTTTTTTATTGCTAGAGTGGACTTTTTTTTTAGCCTCTGATAAAATTGTCTGGTCTGGTCTCCATCACCCCCTTGTCTCTTCTGCCAGAGCTGAGAGAGAAAGGTCACTAAATTCAAATAAATCACTCCCGCTATTGAGTAATCCCTAAAATTGTATACAGGAATGTGTTGGGAATTTCTTTAGTTTGACATTTTATAGTTATTGTTGTTAAATGGGGGATAAAAAGATTTATTTCGTTTAGTTGAGTTTCATCTTTCTTGTTGAGTGTCGCTGTTTTAGTTGATTTTGTTAACAATACCAAAAAAAATGTGTAAATACTCCACTGGTATCCCTGTCACAGGCTTCCCGACCGGGCATGCCCCGGCGTGCCACAATGTAGTACCAAAACCCGGGAGAAGCTGGAAGCAAGAGGCCTAGAGGTGGCTCAGCTGCCTGTCCTCAAACGCTAGGCTTATTAAGACCATCATAACTGCTTACCCTCTTATATATCATACAGAGGGGCTTAACATAACCTATGTACAGTAAAGTTAGTTCAGACCCATGAGGCTGGTGAAGGCTTGGGGGTACTTGCAGAGCACGACCATGGGAACTGATAAGGCCTCTCTGCTGACACCCACGGCGCCTCTGCCCTGCCATTTGTACCTTTTTCTATGATTTTTACTGATTAACAGTTAACCATTAATTTAATAAAAATAATTACCTTTGAACTTCATAAGTTTACAAAGAAACTTGTTGGGATATATGAAATGTTGGCTACTGGACCCCTGGTTGTCCTGGAATGTAGGATTGTGTGAATTTGTGATGAATGACGTCATGATGTCAGTGTGACGTCATCATGGTGACGCTGTGCTGTCTCTTCTCTAGGTTTCACCAGCTTCATGCGCAGCCCGACCTGTGATGTCTTCAACCCCCTGCATCACCAGGTGAACCAGGACATGGACCAACCCTTGTGTAACTACTTCATTGCTTCCTCCCACAACACCTACCTGACTGGAGATCAGCTCCTCTCAAACTCCAAGACTGACATGTACGCATGGGTGCTGCAGGCCGGCTGCCGCTGTGTGGAAGGTAGGCAGTAGGCAGCATCCAATAAGAGGATACCCAGTTTGTTTGCTGTGGTTTGTGATTTAAGAATGTCTCCTTCTGCCTTGTCAGTGGACTGCTGGGACGGTCCAGAAGGGGAGCCCATGGTCCAACACGGGTATACCCTCACCTCCAAGATCACATTCAAGTCCGTCATTGAGACCATCGACAAACATGCCTTTATCAATAATGAGTATGTTAAATAAATCCCTTTTATAATATCTCCTTCAAGTAGAAAAATATGTGAATGTTTAAAAAAAAAAAATAATTTCAGTGGTGATAATACTCTAAAGTAGACATTAATGACCTTAGTCATTAGTTCAATAACAGAATATAAAAGGCTTAAGGCCTGAGTGGTATTCAGGTTTTATAAGAACTAGTACACTTGGTTTCTAAAATACATTTAAATGGAATGTAAGTAGCAATGCAAAATGGGTTTTGACCAGAAGATTTAAAACTGTAATTCTTTGTAAACCGAGAAAATTGTCAAAGTACAACCTCTTTTAAATGCGTATTTAATTATTAATCTGTATGAGCTATTGGGGCTTTCTTATCAGAATGTAATGAGGCTTCACACACTCATTACATTCAGATGGTGTACAATTTCAGCCTGAGCAAAATCTGGCCAGCCTGGTAATGCCTAGACTTGAGGTAGTTTTTGCATAAAAAAGTGGAGTGTACACACACACAGCATATCTTTAACAATCAGACAGAACATTTCAGTCATATAGCTGTATGGGAAATGTTCTTTGCTAATTTCTGGGCTTCCCGCCATAGCAAAATATGCTTGACTGAATTGGATTAAAAAAAGACAGTTTTTTATATAGCATCACGATGTTCTGTTGGCTATTGTATTTTATAATTTATGATAACTATTCACTATGGTATTTTGTGTTCTTGTAATGATCTGATCTGATGTTTTAATAAGCATCTATGAGCAGCTGTTATCAGTTGTTAAGGTACTGTTAACAAAAAATCAACGCATTTTCTGTCAAAACTCTCTTTTTAATCTTAAAATAAGTTAACTCTACTTTTTTCCCAAAGAAGCAGAAATTACACTTCAAAATGGTTAGGCATGAAGCCTTCAAATATTGCAATATTTTTTCCCCAGAAGCTCAACTGCTGTGCTTTTGTCATGTGGAAGAAGATATATGCTCCCAATAAATGCCACTCTCTGAACTAACCCCCTGTCAGGCACTTTTAGGCTACCACATGAAGTCCATCAGGGATAGACCATGCTCGGTGATACCAGCAAAACTACAGTGCTCAATCAACAAGCTTTCAAATTGGCAGAATCTGGAGGCTATGTCATCTGGCAATCTCTTGTCACAATAGTCATATTTAAAAAAAACAACTGACAACATCACGTAAGAATCCGGTCAAATAAGTCAGTTTTAAATCTGTTCAAATTTCACATATTTAATAAAAATTTCTCTCCAAATGTTAATCAGACAGAATTTATGTCCACTATAATTTGTGTAGGCCTGTGTAAATAGGTAATTATCTATCAGTACCAAATCATTATCATCAGTACCAAAGAGGATACAAAAAACAGAAAACCCCAGAGTGTATGTCCAAATTCTCATAGTTGCAATGATTCCATGATTACAGGTACCCAATTACGATGTCCATGGAGAACTAGCAGGTGATGGTTCTGTGTGTTGCTCTTTCATGATTTCAGGTACCCGGTGATCCTCTCTATTGAGAACCACTGCAGTATCCAGCAGCAGAAGAAGATGGCCCAGTACCTAAGGGAGATCTTCAGAGACAAGCTGGATCTTGGGGAGGCTCTCAACATTGATTCAAAACAGCTACCCAGTCCCAACCTCCTGAAAGGCAAAATCCTCATCAAGGTATATATCTGTAAAATGACACAGCCTAGCACCAAAACTCTGCCCAAAGCCAAATCCATTTTAAAACCACATTAGACCCAACGTACAGTGCATATCAAAAGTATTCACCCCCTTTGGATGTTTTTATATTTTATTTGTTTGAAATTTTGAATCATAGTGAACTTCATTTGACTTTTTTGACACTGATCAACAGACTTTTTCATATCAAAGTAAAAATACATTTCTACCAATTGGTATAAATTTATTACAAATATTAAACACAAAATTATTGGTTGCATAAGTATTCACCCCCTTTAAAGCAACTCACCTAAATCATCACTGTGCAGCAAACTGGTTTTAGAATTAGCTTAGTTAATCACCTGTGCACATTATAAATACACCCGTCTCTGGAAGTTCCACTTACTGGTGAGTCAGTATCTTGGGAAAAACAACACCATGAAGACAAAAGAACACTCCAAGCAGATCCGCGAAAAGATTATTCATAAACATAAATCAAGGTATGGATACTAGGAAATTTCCAAGTCCCTGAATATCCCTGGGAATACTGTCAAGTCAATAATTAATAAATGGAAAAAGTATGGAAAAGCAGTAAGTCCGCCTGGAGCAGACTGTCCTCAAAAACTGAGTGACCATGGGAAAAGGGGACTAGTGAAGGAGTCCAACAAGAGACCTATGACTCCTCTGAAGGACTTACAAGCTTCAGTGGCTGAGATGGGAACTGTTGACTGGGTTCTTAATCAGTTCCAGTTTTATGGGAGCAGAGCAAAGAGAAAGCCACTATATAAAAAACCCAAAGGAAATCTTGTTTGCCAGAAGGCATGTGGAAGACTCTGAAGTCAGCTTGGAGAATATTCTATGGTCTGATGAGACCAAAATGGAGCTTTTTGACCATCAAACCAGACGCTATGTTTTTAGCACACACCAAACGCTGCACATAAGCAAAAATACACCATCCCCACGAGAAGCATCGTGGTGGTAGAATCATGCTGTGGGGATGCTTCTCTGCATCAGGCCCTGGAAGGCTTGTAAAGGTAGAGGACAAAAATTAATGCTTTCATAACATCCAAGGGAAGTGAATACTTTTTTATCGACACTGTATGTGTTCATCTAATACAGATTAGGAGCAAACAAAGTTTTCAAGCAAAAAATACCATGACTGCATATAGTACTATTCACGCAATACATACCATTACTGAAGCAAAGTTTCAGGTGGGAAACATCACAAAAATCACTCTGTAGGAGAGATTTAGTGAGTCAGAATGTAATTTAATCTGGGCCTTGGGCAGTTTACTCTCTCTTGATGTTTCATTCTGTCTGCGCCATGATGCATGTTACGCAGGATGGATTGTGGGATGGGGAGAGGAAGAAATCAGTATATAGGCCTTAAGCTTCTGATGAAAAAGTGAGGGAATGTGGGGCACATCAGACCCCTTTGACTGAATGAACAGAAAAGATTAGCAGGGCCCTTGGAGTCTGGTCTTGCACCCTTCCCTCAGCGGCTCTGCATTGACGTGATAATTAAGGTGGTTTAACTATAAAAACATTTGGATCGTATGGAAGTGATAGGAACGGTGCAGTGTGTCTATTTAAGAAGAAAATACAGTAAACTGAAAAGAGAGGGGGTGGGTCATATTGACAGACAGCTCTAAGTATGAGATGTGGGGAATTTATTCAAGAAACTTAACGTAATTAAGCCAAAAGAACCCGTACTCACTTCCTCTAGGACCTATAGAATCATTCAAAAACCAAAATTGGAAAAACTAGCTATCTTGAACCAAACCACACATTGTTACTGTGCAGTAGGGTGGGCACATGGCAGGGTAGAGTGGGTCACTGGATCCGACAGAGCAGTGGGAGGGGTAGAAGGTGCACAAGGGCCATGCGATAGGCTGACAACAAAGATGGGAGCAGACAGACGTAAAGTAGTTTAGGAAGTGTGTCACTGGCAGATTGGCGCTCTGCATGCCTCTTCCCTGAACGTGTGCCCAGTACGGTCTGGTTTTCGAAACCCCAGCCTCAACCCACTCCTGGCAGCACCTGTTAGCCGTGTCCATTTCTATTAGAGCCGATTCGTTTTGAATAGGATGTGGCTTCATTTTGTTTATTCTGAGGTCTGGTCGCTGGAGGCTTTTAAAGCAGAGACTCTGCAAGGTAGTAACAATGTTGCTTTTGATTAGCGCATTCACCCATCTTCAGTTGGTGGGACCTTCACATTAAAAACTATTTGGAAGCTTAGAGCCTTGGTTTCCCTTGACCATCAATTGAGGTGAAGGATGGAGTCATTGAGTAATTAAATAACTAACAGATTTCTTGCTATTTAAGTTTTAATGGGTTTGTGAAGTCTTCAGTCTTGAAGATGAATGGAACCCTTTTGTGTCTGTGCTTCGGAAGTTTGGCATATCATAACAATATCTCTAGATCTTTTGTTTTATTTGCTATTGAATACTAAAGGAGACAAATGAGAGTCAGACCTGGGAATGAATGCTAGGTTAATGTACAAGTATCTTGGGGCGCGTCTGTGTGGTCCTCAGAGTGAGATTTGTGATACACATATAGCATGCATTAGTAAATTAAGGCTGACCTCTCTCTCTCTCTCTCTCTCTCTCTCTCTCTCTCTCTCTCTCTCTCTCTCTCTCTCTCTCTCTCTCTCTCTAACTCTCTCTCTCTCTCTCTCTCTCTCTCTCTCTCTCTCTCTCGCTCTCTCTCTCTCGCTCTCTC